>CM075854.1:95341122-95563622 GCA_037975125.1 Latrodectus hesperus
ATAAGCTATAATGATTTCTCTAATGGTGAATTAAATGGGTTTTGGGAATTTATTTTTGAGAATCAAGTCTCTACCCATCACTGTTCTTATTCTTTAATCAATTAGAATATTTTTTCTTTTAATTTACCAGATAAAGAATAAGACTCCATTCTCTGTTGAGGAACAATAGATGAATGTTGTTCTTCTGTTTTCTGTATGCATGTCTGTGTACGCCAGCGATCCTTCCCGTTACTAGCAACATGCATATCGTTCAAGGAAGGTATTTGGGAGTTTTCCCTGTTCCCTCCTTGATGTTACTTGAATGCAGATCATTATTCTTCACAAGTTCTTCCGAAAGGATTTCTGCTGTGGTTAATCAGAAATATATTACCCTAATTTTCATTTGTGAGGTATTCCAATACGCACTATCTTCGTAATAAATAACAATTACCTCATATTATACTATATTAAGCATATTTTTGGTTGTCGTTGTTATTTATGACGCGTTGGTGAAGTTAAGTTCACTAGCCGACGGCTATGCGAAATTAAGTCAGAAGGTTGCGTCTTTCATTTAACCAGAGCACCACGAAAGTGAAAGTACGTCTTTGCTCTAAGACTCCTCAGATAGATGGCACCACCAAAGGATTCACTCTCTCAATTTTGATTTTGATCTGGAGCGGCAGGAAATTTTCTCCTGACCATTATACTCATCGTAATTGCTCAACCACCGCCGACCACAGGACTTTCGATTCTACAGATTTAATGATCACGTATATCGCATGTACTGGATAGGTCTTTGGTAGCATTCAAAATCCAACCCAGACCTTCCAAACGGATGGCCTAGACCCTAAACACTAGGCTACCACAACGTATATTTTTAGTGAACATTATGATTACTTTATGAGTTTTTGTTTGTTAATACCAATAAGAACCAAGTTTTCATTAATAAAATTCCATCAACTTTACGACATATGATTTAAATAAATAGTTTGTGTGTCACTACAAAAAATATTTCAATTATCTGATGAAAGAATCACGATGATAAACATTTTAATTTTAATTGAAAACTTCAAAATTCGAGAGAATAAAATATTTTTAATGTTTTCTCACACAAAATCAGTAATTTTTACCGAATTTTCATTTTACAGCATATTTTTGATATTAATATTAAAAAAAACTTTTTTTCATAGAATGATAGAAATCAATTTAACTTAAAGTGAACTTCCACTACATATTCATTTAAAAATTTTACAAATACAAAATGTATTAAAATAAAATGAAGTTGAACAGATATCCATGTATTGCCTATTTATTTTCAAACATCGTCACAAAAAATTACCATTTTTTTCTTCCACACTGAATCTTATTTTTTTAGGTAGCAGCTTGTGAATCTGGGAGAAAATCGCCTCAAACTTCTTTCAGAAGAAGTCTGTACAAGTTGTTCCTTTCAGAACACTTACATTAAGGACATCGCCTTTCAAATATTTGTTCTCACTCATTACAACTTTCTCTTTTCTAAATGCTTCCTTTGGAGATAAGACCAAGATTATCAGAACCTAGGATTTATTGATCGCAATAAAAAGATTGAAATGAAATGGTAAGAGCAGAAACAAACGCTAGAAAATTTCCTCTGATTTGGTTATTTTGAAAATTTTTTCACATCCTAAATTTTCTCACTATTATTTAAAGATATTTTCCTTTCTGTTTTGACCTGATGCCCATGTTAATAAACTGGATGAGTTAAAATTCTTATTCCGAATTTTCTTACATACACTTTTTGACATTCAACCATTGGGAACAAATATATATATCCTTAGAAATTAATTTCAATTTTTTCGAAATAGAATTTTTGTAGCAAAAATAACTAAAATGATCAAAACGAATATGAATCACTATAAATATTGCAAAAAGTTATAAAATTCATTTTCCTTAATTGGTAATTTTTTTTAATATTATATTTTTATATTTATTTTACTACACTTTGTACTACTTATTTTATACGTTCCAGATATATTTATCATATGACGCTGAATCACATTCTCCCATGTGATTTTGATTTTAAAAATATATTTGCTCTTTATTCTTATTTATTGAGTATCCTTATTTTACATATACCTAGATAGACATAAAATAAAGCGCTGTCAGGAAATTAACAAATGAGAAAAAATCATAAGTGTGTAATAAAAGTTCTGAGGCATGTGTACATTTTCTGTATTTAGGCAAAGTCATCAGAGTTAAACTAATTCTGCCTGCCTAAGCATTCTTCACTGTAGCTATAGGAAAATATATAGTGTCTTTAGAAAAGTGTTTTTATAAAATTGAACAAAATATTACGAATAATTTAACTATGAATGATTTAAAAAAAGACTCGTTGGAATAAATGCATGAATAGGGAAATTAAATTAATAACAAATATATTAGAATGCACAAAAACGTTAAATATAAAAATATATAAATATTTAAAAATAAGCTTGAAGTAAAATATTAAATCTAAAATGAAAAATGATTATTGAATAAAAATGTATCTCCTGAATCCAAATTATAAGGAGAGCATATTCTTCATATAAAAATATTGTTAATTGTAAAGTTTTTCAACATGTACATACACAATATGTGCTATCCATTAAAACTGCAACACTATGAAGGAAATCAAAAAAATACTTATTCTTTAACAGTAGACCCCGAATATAAAAGCAATAAATTTAAAAGCAGTTTTGAAGTTTATAGCAGTTTGAAATCAAGAAAAGCATTTGCAACTTCTGAGAACTGAAACGAATTTTACCTTATTAGACATGGGTTCAAACTGAGTTTGGATGATAGAAACTGAACTCATTTAATTCTGCTTCAAGTCTATGCCACACAGCATCAACAATAGTAAATGGAAAATTTGGTGAAATAGCTTCTCAGTAGCTTATGACCAGATGATTTCAATCGATGAATGATCTGGAGACCATGCAGGCTATGTTAACACTCAAAAATCTTTTAAATTCAGGAAGGTTAAAATGCAACATGTGTCTTTTATTATCGTGTTGAATGATATCTTTTCGTAGGCCTCGAAAATAGGGTAAAACCACTGGCCTTAAGACGTTATCAACGTAACAACCATTGTTTAAATTATCATCAATACAAGCAGTAAATATACGTACCATTTACTCAGTACATATTCATAACTTCATACTAATTACAAGGCTTCTATGATGGTACTGTATCTCCATGCTGTATTATCAAGAAAATATAAAACGATGGCCATTAAAACAGTACGCTCCAAACACTATAACAATTTTTCTTTTGTCTTTCATTCCAGACCTCACCATGTTCTAGTTATTGGACAGTGTTCTTGAGACTTTCTTCGAAACAGAAGGTCTCAAGTTCAGTCTTAGTTACTATTTAATAATAGGAAATAGTTGTTGAACTTCTGTTTTTTTCATGCATGTCTATTGGGTGAGGAACTATAGAGAGTTTTCCGAGTTTTTTCCCTTTCTACTCGTGAATAAGGCTTATTATTTATGAAAAGTCTTCCCGAAATGCAATTTGCGCTGCGAATATTAAAAAGCTTTTACAACAGTCTTCGGCCGTTAGACTGTCCAGTACTTGGTACCGAAAGCATCATTGCATTTCAGAGCGAATATTAGACCAGCAGAAAGCAAACTTATTTTCAGACTAATGATTCGTGATGTGGTTGTCAGGTTTTGCAATATCTAGCCCACAATATACTTTTCCTCTCACATGTTAGTTATGGGAGAGCGTGGACACCCTGCTTACCGTTTACTATGACCCTCAGCAAATTATCAATTACCTATTCACATGATAATGGTCGCATTTCTGCTAGTGTGATTGAAAATATCGCTGATTGATAAACTACACTCCTAATAGGCAAAGATCCTGGTTCTATCGAATTCTGACTCTTGCTGGTAAACATTTATTTTCTTCTTCAAAGCATAATTCGATATTCTGAGAAAAGCCTTTGACATTACAAATCGAATTTGCAAAGAGAAATTCCATTTACAACTCTTCTTAAAGCCGTGGTTACACGTTTGCTTAGTGAGTTGTTCTCATTATTGGAAAGTATCGAGTTTAAATCCCTACTTAAACGAAGATTCATCGTGTTCACTAAAAGTGGCTTTGGCCTGTAAAATATTCCTTTGCCATATCCTCTAATGAAATAATACTTTTGGCGGGACAATACTTTTATTGGTCTTCCTCTCGTTCTAAAGTTCTTATTTCCAAATTATTAAGACTCCCTCCCATCCGCATCCATCTAACTGGTAGAGGTCAAATTGGAGAAAGTAAAGGGAAGTATGCTGCTGCATGCATACAACTTTTCTTTTATGCAATTATTTCAGTGGTGTTTGTCTCCTTTGAATCATCTAAATGTATTGAAATGCTAGCCATTTATATTTGGAACCTCTTCTTGCTTTAATGCAATTTTGAAGATCGAAATATCATTCATTCCTGGTGCTACAATTTTAATGAATATCAGTGTATTATTTTATTTAGAATAAGACCACATACACTTATGTCATAATAAAATAGAGTTTAAGCAAATAATTAGGAAAGCTGACGATTAAAGTAAGTTAAGCTAGTTAAATCTTAATTTAACAAAAATAGAAAGTTCAAAGTCATTTGCTAGTTAAAGACATAAAAGCTATTAAAGATATAATTTACTCATTAGCTTAAAAAAGAATGTAAATATTTGAGCCACAAATGTAATAAGCAGAGTCATACATCAATGATTTCAGCTACAATTTTTTAATGTATTTGTGATTCAAAATTACCAGTGAAGCAACATTAATCAGTACGTATGATTATGACACCCCTTATCTGTCAACCTAACATTTTCAAACTGTAGTATAAGAAATTAGGAAACAAGGTACTTATCAAAATAATGGAAACATCTGTGAATAAATGTGACTTTTTGAATGCTTTTTCATATTCATTAAAATATAACAATTGTTAACTATAATATAACTAGTTTTACATAAACAGAAAATATATTCTAGTAGTATGTGGTAAACTTATTCAAGTTATATAAGTCTTGGATTTTTTCAAAGTGTAAAATGTCGGACTTTTCATATTTTTAGATTTAGATAAGAGAAAATTGTATAAGCCCATCTAGTTAGAGCCAGTTTGAACAAAACACCCCCAAGCTTTGGCATTTCTAGAGTTACAGTCTCTAAAGTCCTGATAGTATACACACACCATGACAAGACAAACTCGGCTAAGTAAATGGTCGTGGATAATGCTACTCGCCTCCGTGATTTGGCTTACACATGTCCACTGGATAATGATAAAGGCGTAACAGATTTTGCCATGGTGTGATGAAGGGTTAGTCACCCAGTGCCTTCAGTTAGAAAAAAATAGTAGATGGAAACTCAGTGAAGGAGATCGGTGGGTATTGAAGCGAATCACAACAGAAAAAGTGACTACAGAGCTCAACCAGCATCTTTATTCTCCAATGTCAATGATAACAGTTATGAAGCACCTTCAGTAACAAAACATGTATGGCAGAGAAACAATTCCCAACCCACAAGTCACAGATGTTAATGTCAAACGTTGTCTACAACGTCGAATTACCTGCGATCGATTATGGAAGTTATTTCGGAAGTAATTTCATTTTCAGAAAGTTATTAAGTTTTCTTGAGAATTTAATGAAATAAATGAAAAATACAGAAGCAGCTTCTTCTTAAATTGTAATCAGATCATAATTTATAATATATTTCCTAACATACCATATTTTTTCTACTTTTACCACATATTTATTGTTTAAACTCTATCAAATTTGTTAAAACTGTAGGTTTATTTTTAATAAATAGCTGAAACTAAAAGCATATGTGAAATGTTTTGCAATTCATTCTAATAGGTTTAAATTGTGAAATTGTTTGGTGTATTGTTAACTTAATTCAGAACGTACAAGCTTATAAGAAGTTTAAAATGCAAAAAAATGAGATCATTTTATTTACTCTGCCTACGACTTTGCCTGAGAAATATGCGTCCAACTTAAATTAAAAAAAAAAAAAAACCGAGATAATCAATCCTCTAAGAGCATTCCCTACACAAACATATGCTTTAATTGTTTCAGAAGAAGTGAAGTTCCGATATAGATAAATAAATAAATCAAGTTAAAGAGAATCTTAAATGGTATTTTTCCCTATAAGTTAACATAATCGAGAAGAGAATAAAAAGGAATAGATTAGGATAGTTACAAACAAGAATCACCCCTAAATAGCCAACGAGGCAGCAGAAAGTCTCAGTTTTGGAAAAGAAAAGAATCGTTCTTTCCCGATTTTTATTCCTGTGTATTTCTAAGTATCTGTATTCTAAGTATTCGAAACAAATTAGAAAATAAATTACTAAGAAAATGATCATCTATATTTCTGTGAATTTATATAAGTATTTGTATTTAAAACTAATTAGAAAATACATTGTTATAGAAATAAAGTACTAATTAATTAAAATAAATTAATTAAAAATAAGTAAATTTGATTAGAAATGAAACATGGAAATAAATAAAATGAAAAATTGTGAAAGTTTAATTATTAATAAATTAAATAATATAATTTGCAATGCCATTTTATCAGTAAAACAATTTTGCAAACAATTTTTACAATTTTTTGAGTTATAATATTCAATCAACATGAAAATAACTTTTTTGGAATTCAGTTTTAGTTAGCATATTTTAATAGGTATTATTCCTATGCATTAATCAAATTTAATTTTAAAACCACCACATTATTTTTCTTTTATATATTGTTGTAACTTTTTCTGGCAAATAATCTTCAAAAAACAGAATTTTATATAAAATCATAATGCTATAAAATACATATGAACAAAAATGAGTTGAATATTTTCCAAATTATTTAAAATTTATTTGTATAATAGCGCATTTAATCGCAACAAATAGTTTCCTTGTACCTTAAAAAAGCTAAGTTTACTGTTCTACTACTACATCTTCAAGTAATACATAAAACATTGGCAGTCTAGCTTTGAAAAACCAATTCTCACTGAGAAATCAACATTTCTGATCATATTTCATGGAAGCAATCATCCAGAAGAACACTAACCATCATTCTCTTTGGTTTCACAATATCAGTTATATAATCTGACGTAATTAACTAAGACCCTCCTAAAACTACAAAACCTCAAGACAGTATATGCCAGTTATTGCATAGATAGTCCAAAAAACTAGTATGTAGAAACTACTTTCAAAGTCTTGGTAAACTAAATTAAAATTTTTTTACTTTTTCATTTGCTATAATTCAATCACTTCTGTAGTCTTTAATCATACAAAAGTGAATAAATACTCCTTAACAAGCATTTAAAGTGACAGCAACTTAATTTTATTGGTAATTTGAAATCCACGGTATAAATTAAGTTTGAAATAGAGTATCCAGTTTCACCATTGACATACAAATGAAAAATCAGCTAAACTGGATAAGATCAAGAAGAGACACAGGAAAAAGTGCTGTGAGATCAAAGTTTAAAGGAAATACTAATGTGATTGTTTGTCTCGTTTACTCAACTTGTTACAATTGAAATCTGCACTTATGTTAAACCTCAGGAAACAAATTTAATATTTTATAGCAAGAACAATAAGAAACGGAATTGATTCACGGAACAAATTACTCTTAAAATTTTACAAAATAGCCTACAAATGAGGCAGTTCATTAACTACAGGATTACGAACGATGTCCTCTTCTTATCAACTTTAATAGAATTAAAGGCAAGAATTCAACCCTTTATGTGCAAAGTACTGAGCGCACGTTTGTTTGCTATCTTCTGTGGTGCTCTCTCAGAAAACATCTATGCTTATAAATAAAGCTGCTACAAGACAACCTATCAATTTTCTCAAATTATGCCTATCAAACTGTATTTTGAAAGGATTATGAGAAATTATAAAACTAAAAATTCTCACGCCTTGGATTTTTACCTACAGAAGAGACAGCCTCCCTGTAGATTTAGAAATATCTAATTCATCGAGTTCACAGATTTCACACAAAACAAGACACCACATTTCAAGCAATGAGGAGTTTCAAGGATATTCTATTTGACCTTCATCTTTCTCTTTATTTTTAAATGTAATTTATAAAACTATAAGCCAAATGCTTAATTATATGTAAATGATGTACATCATCATTAGTAACATGCATTACTGTAAAACAGTTGTTGACAACTATATTTTAAATATTCTAGGTACGGTAGATGAAAGAACATCTCCTGATGAAAATAAATCTTTTTAATATAAATAAGAGGTATAAGATATCAACATTGAATGAAACTCTGGACCATCTCATAAACATAACGCGATTATATAATTAAACATGGTTATACATAACTCCAAGAGATTTTTATTAACAGAAATCTCTTAATTAATGTTGTTTCATTAGCAATCTACACAGCAACTAAGCTCTCTAGTTTTCAGTTTAACAATATTCAGGTTTAAATAGCATATCAAGAAAGGCAGGAAAGTTTCTAATTCTTCAATTCATTAAATTCTAGGTCTTGTATGATGAAAAGTGCTCGTTGAATTATAAAGAAATCAAACTAGAAATGAGATAGTAGTAATTAAAAAGAAGCTTTCAAAATGGAAATCAAAATATGCTATCGGGAGCTTTTTGTTATAGATGAACTTTTTAGTGAAATAATTAAAGTTAAAATTGTGGAGTTTTAAGACTAACACTGGCCTGGTCTTCTCTTTTATGGAGAAAGGTACAGGTTCAACCAAGGTTCAGGAATAGGATAAGGGTGTTGTGCTTCTGTCTTCTGCTGGTGTATTTATCGAAGTAGGTGTTTCTAGATTTCTTTCCTTGAGATGAGTGAATATGACTTACTATCTATGAAGTTTTTCTGAAAGATAAATTTATACAGTGGATTTTAAAATGCTTACAAGCAAGATTAGGCTTTTAGTCTGTCTACTACGCAGAGTTAATTTGGGTTGTTTAGGGTTGATCATGTACTTGTGGTAAATCTGCCACCTTCGGAGTGGAAGGTCCTGGGTTTGTTTCTAGCCACTGTTGAATAACAGGAGATAGGTGTCCCGTTTTTATTTTTTATAAGGCATATCTATAAAGGAAAACATGGGAGTTTTATTCCTTGCGATGCGTCAATAATAGTTAGTATCTTTGAAAGCACACATGAAAAGCCTTATTACACAATGCATAATAAGGAACATTACAACAATCTTGGGAGGTTAGGTTGTCCACAACACTGTCTCACATAATTCCTGTTTCTGAAATACTGTTATATAATAAAATATCACATTGAATGTTCTTATTTGATGTAAGTTTGTTTTGTTTTTAAAATATCTGCTGCAAAGTAGCATAAACTAAAGTTGTAAGGTAAGATTATAATATTACTTAAGAAAATTACGAATATATTGTTATAGTCAAAAATAAAATTTTATTTTATGGCTTAATTATTAAGACGACTTAAAGTTTTCATACCATTATATACCCTTAATATAATTAAAAAAAATTAATAAAAATGCATTACTGATATTATAGTTGATGTAAATTATTAAAATTAATTTTTATGAGTTATTTCGTTGCTTTTTCGGAAACTTTAGTATCGATTTGCGGGGAAACATTTTTAATAAAACAAATTATCTTTCAAAATGCTAAAAAAATTAATGGCAAAAAGAGCTATTAACGACCAATAATTTTGCAATTTAAAAACACTTTAATGTGCTGAAAGAAAATAAGTTAATGGAGTTTTAGTGTTCCTATGTCGAAACTTTTGGGAAAAATGAAGTTATGCCATTTTTTTTACATATTACATACCCCTTTATATTTGATTACTTTTTATTTTACATTTTTATATTTTATAATGAAGTATTATAATGCTTTGCCTTTTTTTACCACAAAGTAAGTTGACAGAAAAACACTTTTATAATGTTTCAATTATATATTAGAAAATTCATTTAAGTTAAAGCTATATAATATCGGTATAAAAAATTAAAATAAAATGAAATGAAGAATTAATAGAGCTATTATAAAGAGAGGATAATTCAACTTATACTTTCATTGACCATGTATGGCACGGCGAGGGAAGATTTCATGTTGAATGTTTTCATGAGCATGAAAATTTGTACTGATAATAATATTAAAAGTAATTCGCACATATATAGATTATTTCCTTATTAATAAAATGTGAGAATCCTATTTATTTTATAAATCAATATTATTTTTCTCAGCCAACATTAAATTAAATGCACATTTATTTGCAGCATATTTTAAGAGATTTGAAATGAAAATATTATAAACAAAAAATGTGGATGATCGTGATACGCAAAAGTAAATTTTTAAGCTTACATGTAAGTTTTTCTAATTAATTTTGAAGATTTTTATATATATATATATATATATATATATATATATATATATATATATATATATATATATATATATATATATATATATATATATATATATATATATATATATATATATATACGCAAACACACACACATAAACGATTTAACTCACATCCCATTTGTTAAAGGCTGTAAAATCTTAAAAATTAAATTTGATAAGTTTTGTAAAGTCTGCTATTTATTTGTTTAAAACAAATATCTTAATTTAAAACAAAAGATAATATGAAGTAACTACCTGTGTTTTTTGTTTCAAATTAAGCAATATAAGATCTTACAAAAGGAAAGGAATTATTTTGACGATATTTTGCCTGAAGGAAATATATTATACGCATCAAATATTTTTTAAATCCTTTTTACTAGTCAAAAGATTTTTCTATTCGTGATTTTAAACTATATATTTAAAATTTTAAAGTTTACAAAAAATATAAAGAAAATTTAATTGGTTCATCATTTTTGTTGACTTTAAAAAAGTTGTTAGTATGATTGTACTCATCAATTTATTATAAAATTAAAATGTTTAAAAAAGTATTTCTTGATTGTGATAAAATGCTTTTATTCGTGAAAATGTTACAAAAAGGCATTTAAAAGCCTAGAAATGACATTCATTTGCTAGGTTATAAATTACGAATTGTGAAATGTGCTTTTGTCGTCAAGAATTTCACTGTCTTCAATCAAGTGAAACTTCTTGTCATCTGCTTACTTTAGAGCATAGATTCTCATACTCTGAGATTTCACGTATAAATATAGTGATGATTTTATTTTGCTGAAAATTTTTTTATCTCACAATTAGATGAGAAATTCTTAAATTATTCACAGCCTTTATTTGAAAATATTTTTTAATTTCAAATTTTATTGAATATACGTGGATTTTGTTCATCACACTTCCTACATTCAAATATTTTTTGGACACTTTCAGATTATCTTAAGAAACATATAATATATTAAACCGAAAAATATTATGAAAAAAAATTCTTTTTTTTATTTGGTTGGAGAATTTTAAATGCGAAATTTTGAGAGAGATGTTAAAATATTTACTGACTGGATAGAGGTTTCCTAAGTGTTATGACAAATAGCAGTGAATTAAATTCTCAAGAAGGCTATCAGATGCAGTGTTTATGCAGATAAGGACAATATTATTTTCATACAACAAAAAACTCTTTCTTTAATTCACATAATATATGTTATAATTCTCTGAGAAAACAGTCATACATCAATAGGAAGGTGACTTGGTAGAAATAAAGGATGTCGAAATGCAGACAAAAATTTATTAGAATCTTGTCAAAAAAATTCAAAATACATCTCAGATATTTGCAAAACTATCCAATGGATTGACGAATAACAAACTGATTTCTCTTTGCTGTTAAAAAGGGTTGTTGTGCTGGAAGAAACATAGAAAAACAGTAATGATGCGTTCTCACGTACGGCTCACAAAAGGTATTTTGTTGTGGAGAATATTCAAGGATGGTTGTTCTAATGATAAACAAGGAGGAAAAATAGAATTATGATCGGGATTTATATGGCTGATAATTTTACAAACAATATAACAATTTATGGAGGTTTTATGAATAATTAAAAATATATTTAATGTTTTAGAAAAGACTCTTTAATAATCATTTTACAAACTCTCTATTCACACAATTATGAGCAATTCGATCATCCAAAAGATAGTACACTATAAAACACACACCAAGGGCTTCCGAGCAGCAGGCTTAAGGAACAGTAGGCTCTAAAATTTAGACTGATTAATATAGTTTTTCTTTTTAATAAAGCCAAACATATATACATATATATATGCAACTAAATATAATGATAAACAAACAATCCACGAAAACATTTTTGAAGAAGAATTTAACGAAACATTGAGAAGAAGTAAAATAAATATTAAAAGATAAGTAATAATTAAATATTTAGGAAATTTATTAGAGTTAAAAATTTGTGTACTAAGAAGAATTTTTGAAGTTAATATAGCTAAAAAGTAGTATACCAATGTAATAAACTACTATCCTTATTTTACTAAATGTTATACTAAATATTTATGCTAAGCCATTTAAAATTAGTTTCGAGATTCTTAATTTATACCATGATACATTACTTTTCTTTTATATAGTTAAAAAAATAGCATTAATCGATATATTTCATAGGTTATATCAAAATATACCTCATAATTATTAATAAAGTAATTTTCATTGACTATAAGTCTTCCAACACTCAAGTTTATTTGCATTTAATATAATATGTGCATAATTATATTTGTTTATTATTAAATCAGTTAAAATTTCTAAGAAAAGGTTTTATGATTTTTCTTAATTTTAGTGAACAAACAGATAATCACTTACATTTATTCTGTTTGTTATATTTTAATATTTTTCACACATTTTGGAATTACGGATCTATTTAAATATAGAGAACTTCATTAAAAATTATTAAAAAATCAAAAATTAGTTAATTTTTTTTTACAAAATTTTTTTCCCAGTTTTATTTTCAAAGAAAATAATGGGAATTGTCGCTTTTACAAAATCAAAATATTTTCTATAAATACATTTTTCTGAATACTGAATAAATCTGAAATAAATTTAACTAAACTGTAGCATATTTTCGCACCAACAACAATGTAATTCATTTTTGGTGAAAAGTTAGAACGGGATATAATATATTTGCAAGAGTATTTGCTTACATAAACATGAGGAAAAATGAGACTCCACTAAACATTCTCTTCGCAGAACATTTACATGAGCACTAAAATGCGAGTCTCCCAAGAAAATTTATTTCAAGTGGTGGATACCGGTGAGACTCATGTTTTACGAGGAGTTCTGTTAAAAGTCATCATTCTTGCGAATGGTGATAAACACCTCAAAAATAAGGTTTCTTGGTCATGAACAACAACAAAAAGTAAATTGTAATAGTGTAGTCCCTACTAAGAAGCTAGCTACCTCACGCTAACATAAAGTGTAAATTAAATTTGTTGACTTGCACAACACGTTTCACATGACTAAATTTTCTTATTTTGGCGGTTTTTATCATCAGAAAATTCAGGTGAGTTGGATATTTAAATTTTAAGCGATAAGCTATGCTATCAGTTTTTCATGCTTTTTAGAAAAAAAATATTAAGACTTTTTCAAATATAGAAACACCTTTATAATATAAAAAACTTTTTGGAGAAACTTCTTGGATAAAAATTCAATGCATTATGCCTTTTAAAATATGTATAAATGTGACATAATACAATTGTTAGAGCTTAAAGATTAAAGTGTATATTATTTATAAACAGAAGTTTTATTTGCATATAATCAGTTGTTTATGAATGTAAGGGAAATATGGAAATATTCCTTATGATTATGCACTTTGTATCTAATTGTAGATAATACAATCTAAGAATGTTCATCAAGAAGAAACATAATAGGGACAAATAAATTTCGATATGAATTCTCAAAAATACGAGTTATTTCAATCGATATCATTTGCAGGAATTGGGTAGGACATACTTCTTTATTAAGAAGAGATTAAGATTGCAAATATTATTGTTTTTATAATGAAGTTCGAAATAATTTTAATTTATTGCCTCTTGAGAAAAATAGCATGATATTAATCAGGAAAGTATGGATTGAATGTAAGAACTTAGTTTCATTAAAAATAGAAAATTTATGTATAATATTATGTACTATTATAAGATACAAAATATGAATAGGATTTTGTACAACGAGAAGCTTCCATCAGTACTATTTAAAAATACTATAATGCTTCAATTGAATATTGACTCAAATGAAATTTACGCCTATATGTTGTGATGCGTAAGTTGTTTCCTGAGAGGTAAGTTCACATGTTCAAAAATGGAAATTGTAATTCATATTAATCTTGCTACTGACATAGTCTCTAAAATATTTGCTCATTTTGAATGAAAATTCATTAATTTTTAATGTATTGGGAATTTGAGGATAATACTTCATACTAAGATTTTCGAAACAAATTTTATACAAAGCAAATTGAAGTCTTGTTTGATTCTTTTTTATCCATTCCATCAGAGAATCCAGAGAATCTAATTAAAATCCGTTGATTCTAAAGTGTATTAAGGTTTTCTTGAATACAAAAAGTTGTAGATTTCATTAATAAGTGTGATTAATTATTTTCTGTGTTTGTGAAAATCATCTGTGCATATAAATGTTAATGATATATGCAATTATCTAAATTAGAATTTAACTACTAATCAATATACACTGCTGGCCTTCGTAAATGCAACACCCTGAAGGAAACATGTAAATAACATGTAATTTACAATATGCATTAGCGGAGGTGAGATATGTAAATCATTAGAATTTCAGCACAGACGCACATCGCGCGTGCCTGTGGGGCCACTTCAAAGCGCTATTTAAGGTTTGGAGATTACGATGATTTCAAGTTCGGCAATTGTGTTCTTCTTGGGATTCTGTCTTTATTTACTAGTCACACTTCTGCTTGCCACACCACAATGGTCACATTCGAGTCTGGAGAAACTGTGGAGAGAGGATGCTGAACAGCTTGGTTACATACCGCCACACTGGTCCTGCACCTAGTATTATGGTATGGGGCGATATTGGATATCACTCTCACACCCCTCTAGTACGCATTGCTGGTACTTTAAGCAGCCAGCGCTACATCTCCGAGGTTTTGGAGACAGTTGTCCTTCCTTACCTTCAGGGCTTGCCCACAGTCATATTTCAACCGGATAATGCGTGACTACACATGGCATGCATTCTCCAAAGGTTTTCTGTCAATCATCAAATTGAATTGCTTCCCTGACCGGCTCGCTCTCCGGATCTTTCGCCCATAGAAAACATGTGGTCCATGGTTCCTTAACGATTGATCCAGATTATATTCTCAGTTGCCACACGAGATCAACTTTGGCAATGAGTAGAAGATGCTTGGTCTGCTGTAATCCAAAGACACATCCAAAGTCTCTTTGAATCAATGCCGATGCATGTGACAGCGGTGGTCTCCAACAATGGCGGCTACCCTGGCTACTGATTTCGGCAGGAACCACATTTCACAGAAGGGAATAAATTTAATAACTTGATTCTTGGTCAACATGTTATCTATAAAATAAAATTTGTTGTGATATGTCTTGTCTTACTTGGTGTTGCAATTTGGCTGGCCAGCAGTGTAATAGAAGAAAAATTCCTTATTTATTTAAATTCAAAACGAAATGGTGTCGCAGTACTATTTCAGAATTCGCACCAGATTTAAAATACATTTAAGCTTTTAAAGGGAACTATTTTTTCGTCAATTTTTATTTTAGTTCGCTATTTTTATGCTTGGTTAATGGAACATTAACA
The DNA here is from genome assembly GCA_037975125.1 of Latrodectus hesperus. Classification (NCBI taxonomy): domain Eukaryota; kingdom Metazoa; phylum Arthropoda; class Arachnida; order Araneae; family Theridiidae; genus Latrodectus; species Latrodectus hesperus. The sequence goes on from CM075854.1 coordinate 95,356,777, forward strand.
CTTTAATAGATATTTGCCATAATTCATTTTTTAAATTTTATAATACGTGATATCAATTAAAAAGTATTCAGAACTTCAGAAAGAATTAGTGTATATGTTTTTCTGGATATCATAGTCCTGTTCATTAAAGATATATATTTGTTTTGATTTTTTTCAGTATTATCAAAAAGAGAAGCTGTAACGAGAATGAAGATAAAGACCATGTGATAATAAAGGCATATTTTAAAGTGCTGTTTCAGTAGCTTTGAAAAGCTAGAAACTATTATGTAGTCATTAATCACCTTTATTTATAATTGTCACCAATGAACATCTTTTTTAAAATACTGAAAATATACTGCATAGCTGAAACTACATCATTCATAATTGAAATCATGTCACACTTACTTGGCAGAAAATACTATTGTAAAACTTTCGTTTCACTTATAAAATACTAGTTTCAGAAAATCATATTTTTGATCATCAAGCTTTTCATGATTTTTTTTGAATAAACAATATATTTGGAAGCAAAAATATTAAAACTATTTGATAATTTAAACTTAATTTTTGTTGATCATTATTTTTATTAATTTCGTATTTTATTCAATAACACAATATTTGATTCACTCTAATGTACTATAATTATAAAGTTTCATCTAATATTAATAAGAAATATTATTGTTAATTTTCAATTACAAGTATGTCGAAAGAACCAAACTGAATGCTTCATTTTATGTTTAAGAATTTCAAATATGTAAAGTATAAAGAATTATATTTTTTTAAAAAAAAGGTTTCGAATGAAATGCTTAAACTTATTACAGTTGAAAATATTTTCAACTGATAAATTTAACCTAAGAAATGAATATTATTATAAGTATAAATTAATAGGTGCTTATTAAATACTTTGATTTCAGGAAGCCTTATAGAAAATAATTTAATTATTATTTAGTTTCTATATGTTAAACACTTGACTGTTGAAAATTGTATAAGAAATCTCCTTAATTAATTGAAGAAGAAAAACCATCTTCAGAACCAAGTAGAGAATTTGGACCGGAATTTGATAGCTGACACAGTATGCAGACAATGCCACATTAAAACCATTGACTAAGTCAGGTGAATTTTCATCATTTTAGCAATACAGACTTGGCAATTGTTGTATCATAGTTGTCACGTTGTGCGTTTTATAAATAATAATAAAACACACACTGCTTAAAGATAAATGCTTAGATGACTTATCAAATGCTCATTATATAACACTCTAATAGAATCATGTTTTCCGATGCGTTGCTACAATATACTTGTTGATATTTTTCAGCGCATTTAAGTAATTTACTTTTACTGTAGTCTCCTTATGATTTTTTGGCATCTTCCGTGGTTGTCAATTCAGCCAATGCTTTCCCTTGTAATGCATTTTTTCTTTTCTAATTTTAATTAAAGAGATATCTTGTGAATTTAAATGATGTTTTAGTATCGGTTAACTATTGTATCTCTTGCAATTGCTAATTACAGTCGTATTTTCTTTAGTATTGCTTTCTTCTTCATACTTGATGTGTGTATAAAAGAGATATATTGCATATAGATTATATTTTACTCTATTTTCATTAATTGAAACATTTTCTTGTAATAAGCGAGTCCTGAAAAATATGCAATAAAATCCTTTGATATTTTCTTATGTTTAGAATTTATTTGAATACTTCATAAGCTTTAAGCCTCAATCATTGAAATTTGTTATTTATAATAATAAACAATTCGCAAAACCTTAAAATTTTTTTAAAAAATCTCCTCTTTTTACAAATGCATATTTTATAGCTTTCTTGTAATAAATGTCCCTACATCAAATAATATCCCCATAGAGATTTTAAAGTAAATAAAAATATATCTTCAAGAAAAGAAAAGCCACGAAAAAACTTAATATTAAAGATTGAAAAACATAATTTTTAGCATTTTGAGAGGTAGAACAATCAGAATTTTGAAACAGAATATCCCTTGTTTTAGAAAAAATTGAAGTAATTTCTTTTGAGCTCTTAAATTGGTAAATGTTGCAACATTTTTTTTTATCTTGAGAGTAAATGTGTTGTATTTTTGACTTATTATGAAATGGAAAGCAGAATGCTTTTTTCACTTTTCTTAACGAAAGGAGAAATTTTAGTTGTCAAAGAAAAAACCAGACATTAACGAAATTATCTCGGGAACTTCTTGACAAATTTATTCTTGCTGAAATATCCCTAAATTAGGAAAAATATCCATTAATTAAAAATGTTTGAAAAATTAGCTGTTATGCCTTATATAAAATTGTTAAAACTATAAGTAAATTACTGTGAAGAATAATATATGCAGTTTTTTATGTCTATTTAACTAAATTTAAAGCCAAATACTTTTTCTTCTACTATTTTCCTAAAAATTATTTCAATTTAAGCAATTAATTTTATATAAATATTTTTATTGCACAAAATTCTATAATTTTCAATTTTCCTCTTCTATGTATATATATATATATATATATATATATATATATATATATATATATATATATATATATATATATATATATATATATATATATATATATATATATATATATATATATATATATATATATATATATATATATATATGTTTAAATGTCATTCCTAATCAAAAAATCTCCAATTTCTATAGAGTTTATAAGTGCAATTCTAGAAATATAAAATTGTATTATTATTTGAAGTATTTCACATTAATTTTTAAGAACAAATTAAGGGAAAGGTTTCTAATTTGATGTATTTTTAACTTGAGAGATGTAAAAACAAATTATTAATTTAAAGGCATTTGCTGCAGATAAAAGTTTTTGAAGAAACTTCTTGCGTAGAACAATGTATTTAAGTCTTGAATAGTAAGCTTCTTTAAATTTTTCTTGAATACAGTGTATAAAATTTTATTCTGGAGCAGAATTCTAAATTTGCTTATAAAATTAATTTAAAACTCTTCTAATGAACAAATATTTAAACATTTATTATTAAGTAAATATTAAGATCTTAAGATTTTAATGAATTGTTTTCTTCAATTTTTATTTCAAATGTACATTTTAAGTTTTGAGAAGCTTGAAATTTTATTTATTCTTGTAAATGTAGAATGAAAATATTTCTAAAGATACTTGTCGTGAATGCTAATAATTTGTTAATATTTGAATTTCGCTATTGTTGATATTGTGGCTCACGTAATGGTAAATACTTTTAAAAGGGCAAAGGAGTCTATCCTGTCTTTATTGAACAAAGGGAAAAGGGCGTAGCGTTCTTTATTTTCTCAGGATCTGCGCTTGGAATTTTTTGTTTTCTTTCTTGGAAAATGTAAATAAAGTCCATTACCTATGAAAAGTCTATCTTGGAAGGGAAACAAGGTGTATATTTAAATGTCTTACTATGACCTCAGGCTATTGTGCTATCTTTACGCAGTATCAATAAGCGAATGAAAAAATGAGTAAAAGTGTTTTGTATTTTTTGTTAAAAAAATAAATTTGGACTAATCTGTAACCTTTATTATGATAAAATGAAAAAATTAAATATAAACAAATTCTATAATAATTGAAATTATCACATATATTTTTTGGTAAAATTAAGCAGCATAAATTACGTTTATAATATAATTATATTAACAACATATTCCCACGAGTGTTTAATACTCCTATATATTTTTAAATAATAATATAAATCAAAAAGTTTCTGTAATAATTTATGATTCTAATATTTTTAAATTAATTCGACATGGCTTTATTATGTAACATAATTCAGCATTCTCCGATTTTGTGTTTTTAAAATAAGCGACCATTTAAAAGTAATTTGTTGTAATTTTTAACAAAAGCAAAAGCTTATATAATTGCACGTTTTGAAATAATCAAGGCAGATAATTCAACTTATATAAAGTGATCCCTATGTAACAACATAATATAATAAAATTTGAGAGAGATATTATGATCCTATTCATTTTCTGAAACTAATTTCGCTGAATTAAAGAAATTCGTTTGAATATTCGATGTTGTTGTTGATTTGTTGTTAGAAAAACTGATTAAATTGATATATAATATTTTTTATATTTTCCCCATTTTAACTTTTTAAAATCATGAATGTTTGATAATGATTAAAAGAAAAACGCAGTTTATTAGCTATATAAATAATATCCTTATGTGTGTCAGTAGAATTTTTCCTGGAGTTGAATTGAAAATAGCTAAATGAAATACCATTGTACTTCTATATCAACTATACACTGTATGAGTACTTCGAATCAGAATGGAACAGCACACTCTGACTAATTTAAAACTAAGGCTATAATTCCTTTCGAAAATTTAATTACAGTGTTGTTAATTAATTTAAACCGTAATTAAAGCTAATTTGAATTCACTGTAATGCCTCTAAGAACAACATTCTGAAATTCAGTGATTTCCAGTCATAAAAACATGTGGTTGTTTAACATCTTTTAAAATTATCATCTTTAACTGCTTAGAGTAGAGAAAAAAATGTGTATGGCTTCTGATAACTCTCTTTTTTCTCTATTTAAACTTACTTTAAAAAATAAATGTAATTTCGAGATTTGAAAATGTATGATTTTTGCTAATTGCAAGGATTTATGATTTTCCCAAAATGTTTCCGATAAGAATTTCATTAAAAAACAGATGAAAGGATCATTAAATATAAAATAAAATCTTTAATTATATACTATTTAGAAATTTCTATTTTTACATAAGTCAAATATCCTTATTTCAACACACAATGTAGCTGGAGACGAAATTAGTTTCATTAATATCCTGCCTGTCTTCCTCATTAATAAATATTATAAATCCTGGATATGCCTTCATTTCATAACCACTCCATATATTAATATTCTCAAAACTGGATTCTAATTAAGTTCGTTGTTGTTCTAATAAGCAATTCTTGTAAGCTTACGTTGGTGTACTGGAAGATAGGGCAATATGATAAACTAATATGAGTATATATATATTGTATTCATAAAATGAGGTTCTCAAATACCCTCTGAATTTAATTACGGGAACAACAGAAAATATTTCCCTTTAAAAGCAACTTAATTCTAGTAACTGTTTCTACTGATATGAATCTTATGTAATTTGCTATTTATGCAAAAATTACTGGTCAAAATGAAAATAATTTTTGTATGTTATATTTATAATGGAATGTTTGAGTTAAATAATTGACATTTGTAAAGTAATATGAAGTTTTATATTCGACAAACTTATTTATTATAGGATTTCAATATCTTAAAATATATTATATTTTATATGTTGCTTTCTTTGGAAGTTTCCAAAATTCCCTGTCAAGAAGTCAGCGTGCCTGACTGTGGATAGGGAGATCCTGGTTTGAATCCCGGTTCAGGTCTGTGGATGTACTTTTTTCTCTCTCTTCTGTCTTTGTTCTTTCCTTGTATGAATGGGCTATGAATGCTTGCCTATCATATAAACGTGTACCAATAGCATGTGCGTACTGAGGAAATCAACTCGACACCAAATTGCGTTTCAGTTGGAAAAGTGTAGCAGCGCACCTTATATTGCCAGCCTAGCTGGACAACAATAAGTACATATAGAACCAAGCTTTCTCAAATTTACTTTATTTTGTAATATATATATATATATATATATATATATATATATATATATATATATATATATATATATATATATATATATATATATATATATATATATATATATATATATATATATATATATATATATATATATATATATATATAAATATATATATATATATATATATATATATATATATATATATATATATATATATATATATATATATATATATATATATACATATATATACATATATATGTGTGTGTGTGTGTGTGTGTGTGTGTAATGTTGAACTTCATATTGTCTATAGTTATTCAAAAAGTAAGGAAACTTTGTGTAGAACATTAATCAAGGAATAAGAATTTCTTTGCAAATAAAAAGAATAGTTCAAAATCTCAACGCCAGAGGGCGTTTCTTTAATAAACTCAACATTTATGTGATTGATCTTTACTTAGATTTTATTACTTTTTTTCATACTCTAATACTATAAATCTTATTCCTTAAATTATATACTCTCTGAAATAGACTGTAAATTTTAATTACTAGCACTACTGATACTTGGCCGGAAAGCACTATGAATCTTGCTTCTTATTGTAGGGATAAAACAATTATGACTCGCTTTCATAGTGAATATCTTTGTTCTATGACCTCTTTGAAGATTGTAAACACTATGGGGTATGTTGCAAGAGCTCTATTGAACAGGCTTTTCCTGTCCATAATTAACCGTGTCTAAGATTATCCAGGCAGGATATTTATGATAACTCATCTCTGATTTTGAACTTTTTTCAGGGTGAACAAATTCATGTACTTGATATAGTTCCACTATACTCTGGGATATGATGCATCTCTCTCTCTCTCATCCTCATCATCAAAACAGTAACATTTATTTATCATCACCCTCTATAGAAATTTCATCTGAAACATAAAACTTAAAGGAAGAAAAATTTTCATTTTCTGCTTCATATTGGATTCGATGAAAAGTAAAAAATATTTAAGAAAGTGATTATCAATCTTTTTTTAAACCTACAGCCCTTAAGTAGTGGAAAATTTTACAATACCTACCACTTTGTGTAAATTCTGGAATTTTGTGTATGAAGAGAGGGAATTACTGAATCGTAAAACACCAAATTGTAAAATATATTTTTCTGTAGATTTAAATTCTAAATGTTTTTGATATAACTCAATATTTTTGTTCTAAAAAGTAAATCTATTACTTGCATTAAAGCTAAAACGACGAATGCAAATGAAACATTAAATGTTCTTTTAAATATCATTCTTAATTAAATAACGAAAAAAGAAAAGCAAAAACATTATGCTAAAAGAATAATATCAATGAAATAATCCCTGATATCACTGGGCTTAATAATTCAGAGACAGTGTTTGAAAATTTTTCGAAACAGTGTTTGAAAATTCAATATTTTTCGAGTAATGAAGGGCAAGTATATTCTTTCCACGATTGGTTGTCGACTATAATTTTTTATAGTTAGATCCATCATGAATTTTTATTCCCCAAAGTAGGAAGAAGGAAAAGAGCAATTTAAAGTTTTTGATAATAATTTACAGTATTAGGTAGGTGTAATTTACGCTACTTTGAAGTTAAAATTTTGGGACACAATCGTCATTCTTAATGCTGGTTTCCAAAGTTATCTTTAGTTAAAAGTTTGATAAATTCCTCTTGCACTTCTACTGTCCAGCTTACACAAAAAAGATTTATAGTCCATTTAGGGACTTTCAGGAACAACATATCTTGAAAACGTTCCGAAATGTCCTTGATTAGTCTTAAAATTCAACTTCCTGAAATTCCAAGTCCTTCCAAAGTCCTGAAATTTAAACCTTAAAGACTCAAAGTGTTGACAATAAAAGGACAACACATTTCGTGTTGTTAAACACATTTGACAAAATTGGAAACTGGCCAAGTTTGGTCGCGACCAAAATTCTTTTAACACAAAGTGAATTCTTTTAAGAAGGTAGAAATAATAGATTTCGTTATAATCAATTAAGCTCTTCGTTTTAAAGCAGCATATTATTTCTATTTAGTTTTTGGAATAAATTGGTCTTGTAATCAGTAAAAATCTGAGAAATTATGTTAATATGTCTCTCAAAGCTACATTTTTCTCTTCTAGAAACTCCAACTCAGAGTCACAAGGATTCTAAGGCCAATTGAGGCAGATGCCTTTGGGGATTCAACGAACCTCGATGTGTTGATGCAAGTTTCTATATTTGTTATTTCTGTCCTTAAACATTAACCTTAATAATTAATCATTGAGATCATTGCTATTTTGTTCAACATTGCAAAGATTAATGCAAAAAGTTGCACAAGTTTTTGCTACCAATTTCTGTTTATTAATCACGAAATAAACAGCTAAAATATCTGGAACCTCATTTTTTAAATGGCCACAATCCCATAATGAGACCAATCATTGCAGAAACTGTATGGTAACATTAGATGTTAGTAATAGGAATTTTTTTAATAACCTTTTATAGTATTGAAACAGATTCACCTTTAGTATTTGCAATTAAACTTCTTGCAAAAGGCATCTTTGGAATGTTTCGATCCTAAATAAACGAGACGTATGTTAAAAGTAAAACAATATTATTACTTAACAAAGCTGAGTCATCAAACTATGAAGACAATTCGGTAGGTAACGAAAATTTCTATAAAAATATAATTATAGCCTTCTTATCCATTCATTTCCACATTGTGTCATTGTTTCTAGGAACACTTTGCCGCTTTTGGAACACCAGTATCACTTAGCCAATGGTATTAGCTTACTCCAATTTTGTAATTTTTTTTAATATAAAATGTCTTTACATTTTTTTGACGAGAGATTGATTATTAAATCTGAGATAGATGGTTCTTCTCAAACTTATCTCTAGTGCTCCTGACAAACTACAAATCAATATTTTGTTTGTCAGGATGAATGTTTTATGGGTGCTCCTACATATACGTGATAGTTTCATCACCTCATTAATAACAATTTTGTGACAAAGCAAACATATAGAAAAATACGACGTCGACTGCGAAAGGCTAAATCCAAAGTACGTAAAACTGTATTATTGGCAATCTTTTTTCCTCAGACATGATTGACAAAAATATTATGCAAAAATTAAATATTTCTTGACATCTAATAGTTTTATAATAGATGTTTGGCTTCTCCGACTTTCCTTGAAATATTCATTGGTATGAAATTGCAATGAAAATATTACAATCAAGTACATTATTAAAATTTTCCAGTAGATAATCATCTTTTATGCATTTTAATATACTTAATAGATTTTTATAGAATGAAAAATGTTTATGAATACAGGAAACCTACAAAATTTAGTAATTTAATCTGATGAAATTTCAATATGTTGTGCTAGTTTAATAATAAAGGGCAAAATTACAGAATTTAAAGACTAAATAATACTGCAAATAAACGAGTTAAAATTCAACAAAAGCAAAGCATATTTTTCTGTCTTAGCATTGAGTAGATGAATTTGAATAAAATATTTTCTTATGACAACGCTCAATTGTTCCCAACCAATAATTAAAAATATTCAAAATACAATACAGTAGGAAAAATCTCTTAGAATTTGTAGTTTTGGTGTAGAAAATAAGCTTAAAATTTAACATAAATACTTAAGATATTTTTGTTTTAAAACAATTAAAAAATCTTTAATTATTTTTGCTATATGTTTCGATTAAGTTCACTTTTTCCCTTTTTAATAAGACTAAATTGTGTATTCATAGAGTGTGAAGAAATATAATGCAAAGAAATAACCCCTATACTTCCTAGGAAACAAATATATTCTACTATACATTAATCCCTATGTATACATATATGAATATCTTCTATACATCATAATTACTAAAGTTCGCCTAAGATGACATTAACAACGGTGTTGTATTGTTAAGTGAAATAACGTGTTCAAATGTTGTTAGGTAAATATTCTATTACGCATCTATATGATCATAAAATCTTAGGACTCCCTGACAAAGTGACTAAACGTATGGAAATGTTTCCATACAAAAAGAAGTATAATTTATTTCATATGCTATCAAAAAACCATTTCAAAATTATTATATTGTGCTCATCATAAGAAAAAACATTGTTTTAATAATAATGAAGATGACTAAAATGTTTTGATTTTAATCTTGTCAAGATTATTATTCCTTAAACTAAATAAATAAACAAGATAAAATGTTTTGATAATATATCGGCATGTGTGAAAATTCTCTGTTTGAAAAATGTGCGCTGTCTTGTTTAAAGCCATCTAAATATTACAGAAATTTGTAATAATCAGATAAAGTTCCTTTTAAAATATTAAAAATATAACTTTATATGCGTTTAAATGAAAACCTAATAAATAAAAAATATTATATAATATCTAAGTCGAAATGAGTGTAAGTAAATTGAAGAAAAATATTCAAGCATGAAAAGTAATTTTGGCCGTTCATATTTTGCTCAAAATTTAGGAAGCGTGTTAATAGTCTTAAAATTTTAGCAGCTATAAAGATTTGATTGCAAACTATTTTATAGGAATCAATCTAAAAATTATTTTTTTACAAGAAAAAGGAATCTAAATTACAAATCACTGAAAGTGGATTATTAGGGAAATTTAAAATAAATTTCAGATAGAGAGTAACATTATATACAAAAATAATAGAAAGTGTGTATATTTTAGTCCTCACCTCCAAGCAAATAACAAACCAATAACGATGTAATAATTTTTCAGTTAGCATAAAATTAGGAAATTCTTTATTTTTTTGCTCAAACGAATAACCAACCAATAATGATAAAGTAATTTTTCAGCTATTATAAAATTTGGAAGTACTTTATATGTCAAGTAATAAAGAATAGCGAGCACTTAATTTATAAACTTTATTTTTCTAATGCACTTGAAAGAAAAATTCATCTTTACAGACAAAATTTGCTTAGCACAAAAGTTCTATATTTTAAATTAACAAGCGATATGAAGGTGAAGAGAAATACTCAAAATATTTCAATTCAATCCGAGAATTATTTTGAAGAAAATAAGGAAATCAAGCAAGACACGTATGGAATATCAAAAATTTCATTTTGTTGAACCCTCAGCAAAATGCGATAGGGGAGTGTGTGTGTGTGTGTGAACCAATAACATTCAATATAAAAACTTTCTCTCTCTCATCTTTAGTTAGGGACTATTCACTTAATTTGCCGACCAACTATCATTTTTTACGCGAAGGCTAATTAAACCGACGTCTACAGGTAAAGTGGCTGCTAAACAGCTATAAACATGAAAGTCTACTGTGGAAATTGAACCTACTTACTATTTTAAAGTGAAGGCTAGAGCACTAAAAATTCGGACGGAAACTCGGTAACTTTTTCCTAGATAGACATTGAGCAATTTTACTAACGTAAACAATATAAGTTTGATTTATAATTCTCTCATTAAAAATCTTTGATCTTGAGAGCATTAAAAATGATTTCAAGTAATGCTGATTGATGTATTATGAAGACCAAAAATTTTCTCGACTTATTTACACATAAAATTTTATGATAATGGAAAGGAAACTGTCATGTGAAAATCCTTGCAAGGTTATCCTGCTTTCGCGTTATTTAACTAAAAATAAGAATTATTAACAAAATTTAATTTGACTCTGAAAACGAAAATTATTAATTAAGCTTGAATCCTAAAAAATAACAAGGTGATGGACTAATTAAATTAGGAAAAGCTTCAGAACTAAGTATTAATAGAATTAATGTACTCCATTTCAATATTTTTGTATATGCCCAGATTCCCAAGGATTTCAAAAAAATCCCATACGTTTATTAACATAAATTTGCTAGGTTAGTTATATGCAAAATTAAATTAGTATCTGTTAAATGTCAGTTTTTAAGGGTTTAGAAATTTATTGCTAGCAACAGAAATGTTGTTGCTATTTAGGAAGTTTATTGTTTTTAAAAAATTAATAAATTTTTAATTTAAAATATATTAACTTTTTCTTACATTTTCCTTAGTAATTTCATCAAAATCTAATGTAATGAGCAGAAATAAATTTATGCATCAAATGACAACTTTAGGTTCACAAGCTTAGAGAAAAATGTATTTATATGTGTTTTTAAAGCAGGTTACATAAAAGTGTTTATTTCAAAACACGATCAGTTTTCAAGTGTAGTAGAAAATATTAAACTCAATTTCTGTTGAAATGTTAGTCATTTCTTGCATATGTAAATAAAAAAACAAGAATTTTATTTTAGTTGAATAACAGTAATTCATAAAATCAATTTTATAAATCAGGCATAAAATATTACCTCAACTGAATTTATAACACTTTTGTAAAAATTTTTGCGGGAAGCATAAAATTATTCTTCCATTGTTTCACTTTTCTAACTCATTATTTTTACTTATTGTCATCAAAGGCTAATTTGTGTCCCTTCTTTTATCATTTCCGTTTCAATTTTCTGGCAGTTTATAAATGTTTCATTTTAATCTAGTCTTTTAAAATGTCTATCCTTTGTTCGAATAGTAATGAGGATGACATTTACCATCATTAAAAATTCGGAAAAAGATAAGATTATTTTGATTATTAAGGAAGAACTTTGGAATAACTTTTTAAGCTTATCTGATATGGGATTTCTGAATAATCATTTATGAGTCAAAATATACTTTTAAAACATATCATTAAATAATCTATGGAATTTCTGTAAATGTCAACGCTAAGACTCATATACTTTAGAATAACATATTTAAATACTGATACCAAATCCATAACAAGTGTTTTGAAAGTGGATTTCAAAACCCATTCAAAACTTTATAATATTTATTCAGATCATTTAATGAAAGACTTCTACTAATAAAGGTCATGTTAGGAATATTCTCATAAATGTTGCGTCATGTATTAGAAAGGAACGTATTAGTTTAAGTTTAATAAAATGAAGACTTCAGCTCTTTACAAAAACATAAATACAAATTTTGTGATAATAACTAAAATAATTCTAAATATAGAAACTATTTAAAAAAAAGATTTCCCTCTCCAAAGCTAGTTTTCTAATTTTTTTACTCCAGTAGACATGTTAAACACATTTTATTTATCACTTTACAAAAATTTTAGGCTATTAGATCAAACGAATAGCTTAGTTTTTTTTCAGGCTTAAAAATTATACCGCGTTCTAATGTAAGTAGAGAATTTAACTAATTTACGATAGTAAAAATTAGTATGTTTGTTTCTTAAGAATTATCGAATTATTATTTGCTTTCAATAAAAAAGGGTATACAGTCACACACAAACAATATTCTTAATATTTTTTAACTTTGCAATTTGAAGTTAATGATTGTGCAGTTTTTCCCAGTAAAATTTTAAAAAATGTGTAAGATAACTTTTAAATATAACTTTTTATTATATAAATGCTTATTTAAGTATTAATTGTATTTGTATGAAAATTAAATAATCATTTTTTGTAATTTTCAAATAACATTTTAAATAACTTTTTGTCTTGTTTCTAAGGTGGAATTTTAAAGATACTTAAAAAGTTTGCATTTGTAGTTGGTCAAATTAGAGTTAGATAGTTGAAGTAAGCTTATCATAGGATGAGATTAGCTATAATTTGTAAGGTCAACAGTAATAGTAATTACCGTTATAGGATGAGGAAAATATTGCCAAAAATGCAAACATAAATTTCGAAACACTTAAGTAATAAGGTACTGCTCAGATGAAGAGAAAAGCACTTATGAGTAAACATAATCAACCTCAGAAACGAACTTGAAAAATTCATATAAAAATAATCCTTTTTTTGGTTAAAAAATAATTTAATCATTATACTTTTCTAGATATACTTTCCTGGAAACAAACTAGATTTTCTTAATTTTTAACTCCTCTTTCCAACAATTTATATTCCTAGTTATGACTCAAAGTTAAGATTTTCTATTTAAAAAAATTGTCCTATAATAAAATATTTTGAAGTTCTTATATACTACATGGTCTTGTAAATTTAGCAAAAAATATTTTTCTCTAAAATTAATTAACACATCATAAAAAGTTTCAGAATTGGTATTAATAATATTTTGTAAGCTTATTTTTTATATCTAGTAATTATATTTTTAAAAGCTTGACACGGAAAGAATCAAACAACTAATTAAAAGATAATTAGGCAATTAAATTGTAAGTTTTTTAATTGCTTTCGATAATAATAAGCTAATTTATAAATTTAAATAAATTTTAAATTCTTAAGACTTTTTTTGTTATATTATTAAGAAATAATTACTATTTAAAATTTTTGGATTGTTACGAATAGGGAAAAATACATAGAATAAAAAGTTATTATTAATAATTATTAAAAAATCTTATAAGAAGAAAAATACTTTTTTATAATGATATTGATAAATACATAAGTTAATGATAACAGGAATTTTTGGAATATAACATATTTAAAAAGATTTTGTTGAATGCATAATATTCAATATATATTTTTAAAGATAAACTTTTAATTTTCTGGAAACAACGCTGAGAAAGGATAAGTACATTTTCTATTGTTTTCAGTTCCTGAGAATATTTAAAATCAATTGATACAAATTTTTGCTTTATAGTAAAAAGATGAAAGTTGATAAAATTTTATTCTCTTTATTTAAATTTAAAATTTATTAGAAAAACATGCTTGTTAGAAGCATAAGATAGATTAGTTTCCATTTAAAAAATAGTATAGAAGTTTTTATCTTTTATTTGTGTTAGTTACCGGAAATAATGAGCCCAAGTAGTTTCATAAATTATTCTTCATTTTACAATTCAGAATAATTTTATGAAACCATAATACTGTATTTCCAACTGAAAATGAAAATTTAAAATTCTAGTTAAATTGATTGAAAGAAAGTTTGTTGTCGACACAATATCTAGACAAAAAAATTTTTTTGGCAACCATTTTAAGTAATTTATTATTTGTTTCCTAGATACTTGAAATCTAAAAAAAAATTAATTATTTCAAAATATAGTATATTGTGTGTCTTGAATATAAAAATATATAAAAGAATATAAATTTCACTTCATTATCATATATTTTGTCTACGTAAAAATTTTTTTAAACTTGCAAATACTGATATTTTTAGAGAAGAATGCAAAGCAATTAATTTTAATTTTACATTAAAATATAGTTTAGAAAATGTTATAAATAATAAACCATACAATTTTAGAAATTAGCTAAAATGGCTTTAATATAGCATAATTTATGTTAACAATTCTGTATTATAAAAAATTCATTTATCTAAAATGGTTTAATTTATTTGAGCAATTAATTAATATGTAAGTAAAATATAGTAGTAAAATTAATTTATATCATAACAGAAATAATATTCTCACACACCCAACTAAATGCTCGGTTCTTTTAAAACGCTTCTAAAATAATTCGATTTGATATTTCTTTTATAATGTAATCAATATCTGACTAGTTTCTAGGCTTGATTGACTAAGTACTCAATCATTTCTCAATTTTATCTGAAATATTCCCCACAGAAATGAAGGTGAGATTTAGAAGTGGTCAAATCATGTTTTCCTATAGCAATTTTCACAAACTATATATTTATAATATCGAATGCTTGAAATAAGTCGCTTTCTGTAGAAAAAAGTTTGGTTCAAAATCAAGGTACTGCTGCATTTCATTTACACAGAATTTCTTGCAAATATTTTTAGCATTTGTTTATTAATGGCTGCAGGAACTAAAACCTGTTATTTAAGATCATATCAAGAAAAATAAAAGATGAGATTTATGTGACGAATTATTAGGTATTGTTAAAATAAATATGAAAGACATGAAATATGTTGGTAGAATGAAGGACCTTATGATAGAGATAAGAGTAATTCGTTTTGATTAAATTTTAGAATAGAAATTTTTATTCATTAATTATTCGATACTATTCCAAACAATTTTATTCACCGTAGTAAATAGTTATGTAAATAATATCTATTTATTGATAAGAAGATTTGTTTTTGTACACTGATGGAACGTTCTGCTTTCTTAATAATAATAAGTATTTTTTTAAATGTTTTCTTTCACAATTCTTTTAGATCAATTAAAAAAATATATGAAAGTACTTCACCAAAAAATAATTAAATAATGAACTCTTAGGAAAATAAAATTTCTCCAATAAGATATATTACGTAAAACATTAAGATGATAAAAACATTATTTTTAAGCAATATATTTTTAGTAATATTTGTTTTTCTTTCCTACCTTTACAAATATTTTTTCTTATTAAAAATTCAATGAGCAAATTTCAAGAGTAAAGGCCAAAGTTCAAGCAAAAATGTCTAAGAATATAAAGCCAGCAATAGCAACATTGTTTTTCTCAAAATATAATTTCCAGAAAAATGAATGAAAGGTATGAAAAAAGCAAATTTACAAAAAATAATTATATTTATTATAATGTGTATATCAGAAAGGGATAATTTTCATAAAAAAGAGCAATAAATGCCTTAAAATTGAATTCTTTTGATTTTATAATTTGTATTTGTTTTATTGTTTTATGTACTATACATGAATATGAGATAAATTTTTTCTGGCTGGTAAATTTGATCTTATGAGTAAAAATAACGTTAGTATTAGTGTGTGAGTAAAATACCTCTTTAAGCAATTTTTTATTATGTCAATTGTGGAAAGTACTTTTTTAAGAGAAAGAGGTAGTCCGGCTAATCGAGAAAAAGCTGAATATTCATGCTTGCCACTTTTTTTGTATGAGCAAAACAACCTGTTGCTTTAGTTATGAAATCAGTTAAGTGTGTCCATTAATTACGAAATTTAATTAGATATTTTGCGTAGATCACATAGTAAAAAATAAAATACTTTCTATAAAGTTTTTTTAAAAATTAAACTGTGTTATTAGCACTAAAAATATTATATAGTTTCAACAGTGATGATGTGTTTTGTTATGAAGAAAAATTTACAGTAATAAAACACCGTTTTTTATGATGTTTCTTTAAGTGGTCAATTATAATTATATACAAAAGCGGATATCTGTCAAGCAGGGAAGCAAATAATCTGTGACAGATAAGAAGTTTTAAATTTACAGAGATACTGCTTCAGCGATACTAAGACATTCTAAAAGTTTTAATAAAATTAATATCGGAAGTATATATATTGATTAATATAAGCGATTATTTTTTCTCAAAACAGGGTTTAAATTCTGATTTGATAAGTAATATTATTTTCATAAAAAGTATAGAATCAGTTGATGCAAAATCTTTTGCATGTCTTACCAAATGACTTGCAAGAGGGTATAAGATTTCATCTTTGTATCTTTAAGTCATCACCATGTTAAAAGTTTAGTTTTATATAATGTGCTGTTTTTATATAATTCATTTCCAACCCCCCTTGCCTTTATATCTGATTATGTGATATTTAACTTTTAAAAATAACGCTTTCGCATAACAAAAATTATCGAACTTTTCTAAATATTTAACACTACAAAAACAATTATTTTATTAACAGAGTATTTCAGCTAGTGTCTATTTTAGCACTTACCTGAAAGAAGTGGACATACAGTTACTTATAAATCTTCAGATTTCTTTGAATTGTAGTAATAATTTAAAATAATCAAACAGTTAATAAATTCTTAAAATCATAAATAAATGGGAAGCATTCTTAATTTAAATACTTTGTCTCAACTTTTTATAAATTACCCGACATTGAAAATGCAACACCAAGAAGGAGTTGATGGAAAGTGACATAACTCGGCAAACAGAAAAAGATCGCAACAAACAATAAGTGATCTGTTTTCGAAATGATATGCATAATACAGAGCGAGAACAGGGTTGGGTCTGTAGGTTGTAGGATCACTGTAGACGGCGATACACGAAGCAACACGTCTAGGCACAGAGTCAAAGAGAGTACTGAGGAATGATTCTCCGTTTCCTGTCAAACATTTGCCAAAGTGCTCCTTCTGAAGGGGGCACGCGTGCGATGGTGGGGTCTACAAATAGCGTCCAATCATATCCCAAACACACTCGATTGGTGAGAGATCTGGCTGTCACGGAGGCTAGGGATGCAGTTATACCATGTTGATTAATGTGAGCAATGCGCGGTCGGGTGTTATTCTGCTGATAAAGGACATTGTGCACCCTTTAAGGTAGGAGAGCGTCACCGGCTGCTGAACATCATCTGCGTACCATTGGGTTGTCAAAGTGCCATGATTACGAACCGTGAATCAAAGTGCCGTAAATAGGTAACCTGGAATCGTGCGCAATGGTGCCCCAAACTATTATGCCACGTTGTCTCATGGTGGAGAGCTCCACAATCTCTGTAGGATTGGACCTGTCTCCACGTTGACTCCACACTTGTTCGTGGTGACTATCACTGAAGAAATAGAAGCGTGACTCATCTGAGAAGATGATCCTGTACCACTCCATTGTCCACATCGCTCTAATCTGGTATCATTCCAGACGTTGGCGTCTATGTTGTGTGGTTAATGGTAGTCTTCTAAACAGGCCACTAGCAACCAATCAACAGGAGAATGGTTTGCTCGATATGAGGTTATCCAAGGTGTTTTGCACATGCCGCAGAATTTTGGCAAACGTGCTTTGGGGGGCCACCACCTCCTGTCGGACGCGTTGATTCACGAGTGCTGACGTCACTCTGGCTCCACCGGAACCCCACAGTCGTTCCACAATTTCTTGTTCTAAACATCTTCGCCGAAGTCGGTGCATTGTGGACGCATCCAGGTGTCTGTTAGCAGATATTTGCCGGATAGACCAATCTGCCCTTCTCAGTTTGATGACCATGCCCCTCGTAAACTCGTTTATCTGCTGGAACTGACTCCGTCAACGGCGGCCTGGCATTCTTTGTAGGCGTCCTTTGTGACAAGAACAAAGTTTCTATGATTATAATCCTAGCAGCAATAACGGCAAGCGTATTGCACAATCTGCCGGTTTCTCACCTTATATCTTATTCTATGAGCTCTGGAGAGTTGGGGATTTCACATCTTATGTATCACTCGGTAAGGTGCGTTTAACCTGAAACTTGCATAATTTTCTGGCCACTCCTTCTTGGTGTTGCATTTTCAATGCTGGGCTGTGTATAAAACCTACCGGCGCTTACTATCTGTCGTTTACTTTTGCTTAGAAAAACAAACGCGTATAATATCAAAAAATATCTATTCCTAATTTTAGCACGAGAAATTGGTTAAAAACTCTAAAATGCTATTTTTTTAGTGATTGCTTTATGTAATTAGCTAAATAATCAATTGTGATTGATTGTAATATTCTAAAAAAATTCTTATTTGTGCTTTTATCTTTATTAACTATAGTCTTTACATAAAATTTCCATTTTCATGCTTTCTTTATTTCCATAAAATAAAATTGTATTAGAAATTGAATTTTTCATTTAGTATTAAAAACACATTTAGAAGAAATGTGAGAACTACTGTGATTACTATTTTTTCCCAAATTATCAATATCTCCTTATGCTTTACGGGACACTTTATATAAGAGCAATATTTATTTCTGAATTTCTTTAACACTGCATTTGAATGGTTAATATAATTCTTTTGAATGCGTATGATAACAGACTTGAAATATGGGTACTGTTGGAATGTAGTTATTTAAATTGAGTCGGGATCTGGAATATATTGCGAAATATTGTGAAAGATATATACATATGTGATAAGACATAGATATTCAATCTTGTGTAATATTATTTCGTTTAACTATTTATGTGTTTCGAGAATGTATTGATTTTTTTACAGTTAGCATCTTTCTAATCAACATTAGAAAAAAAAACTGATTTTGTCTAAAGTAAAGCTTAAAAATTTTCATGACTTTAAAGGGAAATTTCTCACGAAAGAATTTAATTCTTGATAGAAGATATGAGTTCTACCATTTTATATCACGATCTGTGTAAAAAAACAAATAACTTTACAGACTCAATTCGTTAAAAATAAACTAATAGTTTGAAGTGCTTTTGTCACCTATGAAATAAACTTTAAAGACACTTCTAATAATAAAATGGATTTTAATAGATATATCTTTTAGGTGTAGTAAAAATTTGTACAGGTACATTATTGTGTCATGTCTACTGTAAAATAGCATATCAAGCAGAGTACTATGTCTTTCAAACATTTGCGGAAAAATTTGCTGAGGGTTTTCAAACATTTGCGGAAACTGGAAAAAAGTAAAAGAAAAGCTGAAATTTCGAAGATGAGAGATGTCATATATTATAAGCTCTTTTCCAATGTGAAAAGGTGCAACAAAAGAATTTCAATTAATCTGTTTTTTGCTTACTAACAAAATTATATCAAACATTATATGTGAATTTTGGTTTCTACCTTTTAAGGATAATGGTTTTGATATTAGTGGCCAAGAACGTCGCAACACTCCAATGAAAGGATAGTTTAAGGATTCCTAATCCCTGCTCAATGAAGATGCACTTCAATCGCAGAATAAACATGTCGAAGAATTAGGAATAAATTGTACTTTGTGGGAAATATTATGAAGACAGGGAGCTGAGTGAGACATGCTTTGCGGCAAATGAACAAGGATAAGCGCATATGAAATGCATAAATCTAGTTAACAGCCCAGAAAAAATCTTTCGTGGGAAAATTGCAGGAAAGATAAAAAATGGATTTGTGATGACAATTCAAAGCACAAAAATGTTCTTCTCTACATATTCCGATACACAGAGTATGTGCATTGTTACAAATTGTTTGAGACAAGAGTAAAGTTTTAGTGAAGGATGATATAATTAACAATTACTACGATTAAAGCAAAGAAACAATCAAAAATTACCATTAACCTACAAATATTTTCACCCTGTAAAATAGTACGATGATAAAGCAAAATACCTCATGTTTGAAAATCGGCCAGAGACACGTTAGTGATGTTTGGCTATGGAATTTTGGAAAAACCAACGTTTAGTTCTTACATAATCCTTTTCATCTTTCGTTTGTTTGCTTCAATTCCCAATACCTCAACTCCTATACAGTTACCGATAGTTGAGAAAGTACGAATATGAATTGATGATACCATAACATAAAAGACAGGTGGTTCGATGCTGCTATTAATAGTCGTGTGTGGGCCGATGGTGGACGGTGTTACATAATAATATATTTTGATGTTATAAGTATTTTCACACAACGCTCAGTTACTTATTCATTTCTCTGAAATGCGCGTTCTACCTAATCACTACATCTAATATTTATTAGCAGAAAATTTATTACTATTAGTCTACTATACACAGCATGTACTATTATTAACAGGTTAATATTTCAAATAACATTTTATTGCCAACCTTTTGTTTGAAATTAATTTCATAAATTTATTTGATTGGCGTGTGAAGATTTCTATATTGAATTCAAATGAGAATTTTAAAACTAATTTGTTTTCATAAAAACTGATTATTATGTGAAAACCTATTTCTGTGAAACAAATGGTTTCACAGAAATAGGGTACAGTACATATTTCAAGTAAAAATAAAATTTTCTATATTAAGATATATTTTAAATGTAATTGATGATAAAAAATTTAATAATGGAGTACATTATAAAAATAAATCGGTCAGTTTATTTAAATAAATGAATAAAACTGACTTTCTTGATAATTAAAATGCATAAATTATATTAGAAAACGCAATTAAATTTTTTGCAATTTCTGGTTGGCTACGCTTTTAAAATCATATTTTATATGCTTTATACTTATATAATGCAAGTGTTGAAAACTTGAGTTGAAAAATATGGAACGATATAAAAATGTATATTTTTTATTTAATTCTATATTTTACCTTTATACAACTTGATTATGCAATTCATTTAACGTGCACGCATAAAACTCGATTTTTATCGAGGCATTTTCGGAATTGAACTTTATTTTCTCCTAATGCGTCTAGACAAGATTTTAAGAGAAACAAAATTCCTAATAAAATTTCTTGGTGATATCAGTGGACATGATGTAGTGGCTTAGCTTTTTGTACAATATTTAAGGAATATTTAAAATGATACTAAATTTTGCATAATATTTAAGGAATATTTAAAGTTATACTAAATTTTGCATAATATTTAAGGAATATTTAAAATTATAATAAATTTTGTATATTATAGTATTAGAAAATCGTGAATTTAATTTAAAAATTTTTTTTATCTTTATCTATGCCTAAAAATTATAGTCTATGTATAGAAATTGTGCGCATCACTAGTTTATGACTTGATATTACCTGGTTACTGATAAGTAATATTTATTGACACATTAAGTGAATCCTGCTTGATTTCTGATTAGAAACATCTGTATATTCCCCTTAAATACTGAACGCATACATAGTAACTTTGAATTGTTCAGCAAACATGATAATATCGTAATTAGTTGAACATCATTTGTGAGAATGTTCGGAGCTTCACACTTTATTTTTGCTATGAATTATCAATATATTTTCCTTAGTATAGCACCAGTGGGCCTATCCACGTTATGCTATGCGAAAAGAAGCTTAAAATAAAGTGTTACATAACTATTTAGGCATTGTTCATTAATATCACATAGTTTTCCTTTCGCATATACAAACCATATTTGTTTAGAAATGAATTTTTTCGGTATTTTCAATAAAAATCATTTCAATTCAAATTCAATCAGAACTTTAGCTTGCTGTTTTAGGAAAATTTGAAAAAATGTAGTTACACAGAAATGTTTAAGTTATATGACAATATTTGCATCTCGCTGAATCAATTTTAAAAGATAATGTTTCAAAATATTATGTTTTTAATTTTTCATTATTTGGTATCACTCTAGTATGTGAACACAATTTATTTTACTCTCCTTATAATCCCTCACACACGTTAATACAGTTTCTATCTGAAATAAAATCGACAATGACTTACGATTAGTATAAAACAATTGATTGAAGTTTTCTAACAATTACCTAACAATTTGTAATTTCTAACAAATTGTGTCACATGAGAAGATATTTACATGAAAGGTAAAAACTTTTAATTACTCAATGACAAGGATTGATACGAAATAGTATCAAAATGTGGATATAATGGTTTTGTTTTTCACAGAAAAATTAAACTAAAATTTTAATTTTTTGGATTTTAACTGCCTGATCAGAGGATAGCAAGCATGAACAATTTTCTTTCAAAAACAATTCAGTAAATAGACTTTTAACTTTAAATGGAACAGCTCAGTCTTTCACTACTGGAAAACAAGGTTTTAGCTCATGTGTTAACTTTGTTTATTCTTATTGGATAGATTACTGCACCTTTTTGGTTTTAGCATCGTTTTATTCAAAATGTCCTAACCTCAGTGTTTGGGTAGCCTATTCAATTAATAGAATCTGACAAGCTATCTATTCTTATAACGAGGTATGGATTACAAAAATAGGGATTAAAAGCAAGAGGCCCTAAACTTGGCTTGCCACTTCCAGATGTATAACTTCTCTAGGAGGACACATTAAGACACATTTTACTCTCCCCAGCCATCATAAGTGAAAATGATGGATCTTCTACTTGATCACGTATAGAATTTTTTTTCCATTAAAGAGAATTTATATTAATATCAGCCATCAAAAATCAGTTTAATCGAAAAAAAAATTTGTTTGCAAAGGTAACCTAAAATAATTTAAAGGATTTATTAATTTAAGTTTCCTTTACATTTTTAATTTTACTTTTAACAGAATATAGCTTTAAAACAATTTTAAATCAACTTATTATAAAATGAAATTTTTAATGATTTAAATGGTAAAAAATTATAAAAACACATAAATGCTATTTATATTAAAATATTGAATTTTCAATTCACAGTAAATCATATAGTAATTTTGTTCATTCGTTGATTTTAAATGTTTAGCAGTATAAATTTTGTATATCTTTTGTGGAATTAGACTCACAAATCCAATTATAACGGTATTATATGAAAATGTTATTAGTTTAAAAAAACTTATATTTAAAATATACAGCCCAAATTTAATAATGCTAATACTTCTATGCACAAATTTATAATATAAGCAAAGCTGCCAACCCTGTAAAGTGGTTATGACCTGGCCCTCGGAGTGGCCTCGAACTGATCAAATCAAGATATTTTTAAGATGAATATTTTACTAAATAGAATTGGAAACTGGAGAATAAAGAGAATTATGTTTAATAGCCGTTATATTAAAGAATTTTTCAATTTAAACTATTACGTTTAGAACGTTTAGATTACGTTTAGAACTAAAAGATTCTGATTTAGATACT
Source organism: Latrodectus hesperus (assembly GCA_037975125.1). Taxonomy (NCBI): domain Eukaryota; kingdom Metazoa; phylum Arthropoda; class Arachnida; order Araneae; family Theridiidae; genus Latrodectus; species Latrodectus hesperus. Next base: position 95,380,484 of record CM075854.1, read on the forward strand.
AGATGTATCTAGAAATATACATAAAAAACTGAACAAACAAGAAAATTCATTCTTTTTTATAAGTTTTGTAAATACATTATATATATTATATTATATTGCACACACACACACACTCACACACACACACACACACACACACACACACACGCACACGCACGCACGCACACACACACACACACACACACACACACACACACACACACACACACACACACACACACACACACACACACACACACACACACACACACACACACACACACACACACACACACACACACATACACACACACATGTACGTATGTGTGTGTATCCTCATGTGGCGTATAATTTATTAATATGTATTTTATGAATATAGAGTTACTAGTACCGAATACCTTTAAAAATAGATAATATTTTGTGTGTGTGACTCACATTTCCATATATACTATATAAACACTTTTAATACAGTATTTTTCTTTGATATTAATTTAACCGAATAATTAATTCTTGATTAAAAGATTATATTGTACAGATTTCATTCACAAATCACTCATAGTTTAAGACTGAGTCACCTTCCAATGAAGTACAAAAAAAGTCTTTTTCAAATATCCCTAGAGGACTGATAATCAGTCCCCAAAAATTAGATGACTGGAATGTCTTGCAGAAGTAATATAAATAAAATTAAGGTAAGATTTTATTTTACATTTCTCAACAGAATGTTCTTTCTGTAATAGTATTATTGCATTTTTATAACCAGGATAACATGGAAAGTTAACTCAGAGGTTCAAATTCAGAAGGCAAAAGTTTTGTATTAATGAAAATTAACATCCAGTATTCTTCTTTTATATTTGTGCATAATAGGTAGTTATGGGTATAGTTGTAACGAGTTTTAATAAAAGTTTTGAATATAATCGAGTTCTTTTCATTAACTTTTCAGATAAATCAAAAATTTTATTTTCTTTAATTATTAATTTTTCAATCTTGTGGAATTTGCAATAGTTTAATGGCTCACATCTACGTCATTATATGGTAATTCTGTTTCCGAGGATGATTTAAAAATTTAATATTTTTATATTATATAATTTTCATTACTTTTATATAGATGTTAGTTCATAGAATACGTTACTTTATTTAGTACGAGTATCTGTTTGAAAAAAATTAGAACTTCCAAATAGATATGTTTACTAAATGAGTTAATTTTGCTTTTTACATTTCTGCATTTGCTTTGAAAGAAAATTTTGGTGTTTGTTTAATTCCTGTTTCAGATATAGCTGAATTATAGATAGCAATATTCTTCAAATGAGTTATAATATAGTTTTTACTAATATATACTTAATGGATACATTATCATAAGATAAAAGAAAGTTATTATTGAATATATATATATAAGCCTTTTATAGCGTTATGTTCAGCCTATCATTAATATCACATTAATTCATATTATAGAATAAATGAATAAATTTTCCTTACGTTAGATATCATCAATATTTTTTCAATTGAATCTTTATCAAATTATTTTCAGATGTCTCTTTGATATTAAAGTTATAAAAAGTGATTCAGAGAAAAAATGTATCAGTATTAAAACACAGCACTGTGAAACTAATTAATATTAATCTTCTTCTAGTGAAAGTATTTAATTATCTTTGAAGAATGAATCTTTTGGAGAAGATGAATTAAGATTTTTTTTGATTTACGTTTTGCATATCGAGAAAAATCTCTGCACACTTTATAAGCTTTATGATCGTTATTAATTACAGTCTATTTGGACACTTTATGACAGCTATTCATAACAACGTAGAAAACCGACATGTTACTACACATCTTTAATGAACAATATAGCCAGCTCATGAGCCTTGAGTCAAGAAATGGGATCCTTTGCAAAACAAAATATATAAACAGTTCAACGACTTTTGTAACAAAAAGAACTTAGAGTTTAGTGACGATGGCTTCAGTTACTCTTTTAAAGTTATATAAGATAGATTTGAGTTCCTTCAAAGATAGCATCAACGAGAATCTAAACACAGCAATAGCGTAACTTCGTATTTTCAGATGAACTTCAAATTTGCTTACAACATCATGACTGTCACATCCATGTTTGACAGCTCCGTAAAGAATGCACATTGCCAGCGTGCAATAGATCTGGCCGACCACTATTATTGATGATAATTAGTTTAAATGGAAACATGTTTCAGTCACCTCTTGTTTCCAGTGATGACACTTTGAGCAATGGACATTAAAGTTTTTTTCTGTTAGTTTAGGCTCTACCTTTTATTCGAGTTCAGTGAAATTATACATTTTAGCTGCATATTGCGATCAACCTTCCATGACACAGAAAATATTCGGTTGCTGCCCTGGCTAGTACATTCTCCACATCTCTCACACAATCATCTGGTATATGATTTTCGAGTAATGGGCTAGTCAACATAAGTCAATCACTAGGATTAAATTGTGAAATGGTGTTGAAGTTGCATCAGACGGATCAATCTTTATAAGTCATCTATGAGCAGATGTTTAAGTGCTGTTATTATTGCAAAAACGCTGGTAGCTCTGGGTACTGAATTTGCAGGAGATTTATACTTCTAAATACCTTAAAACCCCGTATTATTTACAGATTAATACATTAGTCAAATTTACATTTGTCATTAAATCCCAAAAAATACATTTGTCGTTGATCATATCTTTGAAGGAACTCATTAATATTTCCCCAAATAAAAAATACGAATATTTTAATAGTACTATTTTTCAATGTGTAATTTTAATGACTAATAATATATTAATAAAATGTGTGTAAATTCACCTCACAAAGATTTTATTTTTCATTTTATAATTTTTCAAAATTCAGGAAAATTATGATTTGATTTAACTTCGTAATAAATGTGTTTCCATTAAATGATAGATGTTTTCTAGTTGTTTGTCGTATTTAAATTTAATGATCTTAGTATTATTTCATATAAATTAAGAATAACTTCACAATTTAACATTACAAAGCACCATTCTTTACCTAGAATATTGTATCTTTCTTTATAATTTTATAGCCAGAAGATAATAAAAATTATTTTTCGTGATTGTTCATTTTGCCAAATATTTATTGCCACTTATATTTAACTTAACAAAATTTCATGTAATGATCTACTTAAAATTGTATGATGGTGACAGAACTTATTGGAATGTTTCATATTTTAGATGGGAAAATATTAATTAAAAATAAGTTGAAATTGGTTTAAAATTATCCTTGAATAACCTAATAATTAAAATAAATATGATTGATTATTTTGTTTTGATAATAATGTACGATTTTTTATTGCTATCTTTTGTTAGAACAGATTTATCCGACTGGAATCAACTAATGATCCTGTCCATTAAACTTGACAAATTGGACAAAGAAGGACGGCGACTAACTTTTGTTTTCTAACACAGAAAATACCATGAACTTAATGTCTAGCATTTCTGCACTTTGCTCATTACTATTAAAATGAAAGTAAATAATTGAAAAATAAAACTATTTTTCCTGCCTTTAAATAGTTTTTTTTATTGTTTATATAATAATTAATTTTTAGCTTTTAAGGTACATTAAAAATGTATATAATAATCAAATCTAATGTGAAATAAATGAGATTTTCTGAATTTGTGAAAAAAATATGAAATTCCACAGCCATACATATATGATTCAGTACGCACGCATATATAATACTATCTAAATTTTGGCATAATTTATAATCGAAAGCTTATATAAATGCATATTTAAAGCTGCATACATCTCTTTTGTGACACATTTTTTTTTCAATTTGAAAATATTTGTGCAAATAAAAATTTTGCAGTTATCGTTTTAAATAAAAAAGTTCAATAAACATTTTTCATGCATATTCCCTAACATACTTGTATATTAACAAAATATGTACATTCTTTATTTTAAATTTTCTTCTATTTATAGAAATTTAAATTGCTTTGTATAAAAGAAATCTTTAAATATATAATTTTCTTCTCTTTTATATTCTTCATAACTTAAAGTTTTCTACCCTTTGGAATATCAAGAAAGATAGAAATTTCACTGGTATTTTAAATACTTTTTCGACATCTATCTTTAGGTAAGAATGCTATAAAATATTTTATAAATGCTAGGCTTTATTTATTATTACTTGCTTATCGAGTTTGCGATGTAATGTTTTTCTATAAATTTTTTTTATTGGAAAAAAAGCCTAAACTTGAATCTAGGAGTTACGTTTTGTGAAAATTCTTTTTATTTAATGTTTTATGCATACATGGTTGTCTGCTTATTACTATTATATATGGATGTCTAATATACACTTGACTATAATTTACAATGTTTTTGTATTTTAGAATGTTAATTTTGTAATTTATAGAATTCGGACTAGAAATTTTATAAAAAAAATTAGCTCACTTGTTATTTTTAATTAAATTCAAAAATTTTCCTTGGTTTAATTACACTAAATGTCAATTTTTATGCTGGTATTAATAAAAATGACCTCGAGATTAAATAACATTTATTGCTTACTTATGTGCTACCAAATATAATTCATGAGATTGTAATACTCACATAATTATTTTGCTACAAATTTTTCTATTCATCTTACAATCACAGTTCACAGTTTACAATTGAATCTCTCAGTTTTACAACTTTCAATCCCTAAAAAACTTAATCATCATATAATCAGTATTATAATCTAATTTACATTGATTAAAATATAATAATTACGATAATTAGGATCTATAAATCAAGTACAGAAAAGTGTAGTTATTTATTAAACGTGAGTGTGTTTCAGAAATTGAGAGATCAACTAAAAGTTACCAGAGGTTCCGCTAAACTTTTTTAGTTTCTTTAGTATTTTCATATACCAGAACATAAGTTTCTTATATGAATTACAATATAAATAATGTTAATTTATTTACAAAGAATTGCTTTCCAAAATATTTTTAAAAATTCGCTTTCCTTATCGTATTTAGTAAAATTTCTTACTTTAATTATTACTTTTAGTTTTTATATATAAAATTTAACTATAATATATTACTTAAATTTTATAGTTTTCTCAAATCTTTAAGCAAACTGGTTGCTGAGATCAAACAATGTAACTAATTGGAATCTTTTCAAAAGTGTGTTCCACATTTAAGTAAATTATGTTAATATATATTTTCAATCTCTTATATGAGAAATTGCTAAGAAGGGGTAACAGCGCTTGGGATATTAATGGTCCCATTTTTAGAAATATAAAGACTAAAAATGGTTTCATCCAGTGTGTTCATAAGACCAGATGACTTTTAAATCTCCTAGTTAAGGTACAGGAAATCCTTAAACCAGTAAACCATATAAGTATCCAATATTTTGAAATAAACCTAGATCTCCAAGACAAGCTGTTAAAAAGTGACACTCCCCCAGATGTCTTAAGACAATTTGCTTTGAAAACCATTGGTTTGAAGTACCCAGATACAGAGTGGCTTCAGTTTTTACAGATGGTTCCTACTCTGACATCCCAATGTCAGCTGATGCAGATGTACATTCAAAGCTGTGCAATTTCTATGCTTATGTAGGTGTCTACAGTACAGCATTTGATGGAGAGGTTGAAGCAATCCAAATTGCCTTATAACAGATAGTACTCTTCCTGATGTTTTTGACAGAGTGGCCCGGTTCTCTTATACACAGCTTGCAATTTAGACCATAAGCTCTCCCATCTTGTGAAATTCTCCATATCCAGGAGCTCTTGGAAATTTTGACATCATGAATGAAACGCGTTGTGTTCCAGTGGGTTTGATGCCACAGTCCCCACCAGAGCACTGTGGCATCTATGGAAACAAGCTGGAGGACTTATTTGCAAAGACGGGCACAGGACTTCTCCAGTCAAGATACACAGATATTTCCTACCACAGTGTAAAGCTACACCTAAAACAAGTTTTTAAAGGAATTCAAGCTTCTAAACTACAAGAAAGGATAAAAGCCAAGAGGTGAAAAGACGACCTTCTGAATATCCCTGATGGTCCACGCCGTGAAGTTGTGGCAGTTTCGAATCCTGACGGGCCACGACTGTCTGGATGAATACTTACAACACATTGGCATCTTAAATTCACACGACTGTCCACTCTGAAGAAACTTGGCAGAACCCATGAATAGAGCCCACCTCCACCGTTGTGCTGCACTGCATGGCAGCTCTGAATCGTCGCTTTATTGGCATGACAGAGAACTTTTGGGGCAATGAATCCGACCAACTCTTTTAACTTTATGTACTGTATTCACTTGTCCTGTCTTCGACTCATGTATATTTTGTGATTTTCATGTGTTTTATTTGTGTTATTCTTTGCATTTGCCCAGCCATTGGAAATAAAATTTTTTAATATACATAAATAAATAAAAATAATAATTTCAGGAATAAATATAAATATGTGTATTTTGGTTCAGGCATCCAAGAATAAAAGAATGATTTCCACATACTATTTTCATAGTATGAATTTTAAGTTTAATTCGTATAGCATATCAAGGGCATTTTTATTTAAAATTAAAATCCTTATATTTAGGAGTGATATGACGCACTCTTATTAATAAAAAAGCTCAGTAAAGGATTTTAAAGTAATTTGATTAATAGAAACATGAATATTTCAACTTAACTGATTACACTAATAAATTTATATTTATTTTAACTATAAATATATAAAAAGTAGCATAAAAAACAAATTATAGTAAAATGCCTATTGCTAATACTGTAAATGTTAGATTATAAGCCCTTTATGGGGGGACAAAAATATGTGCTTATTTTAGAGTTGACGTGCCTTTTGATGGAACTTGAAATTACCAAAATAGATCCATGTTTAGAAAAATTGTTAGAAATTAAAATATTAATACAAAGCAAGGATGACTGATTATTCAAAACTTAAATAGGTTGATTGGGTTTTATGGCGCAAGGTCCAAAAATGGACATGCTGTGCCACAAAAGTTATATAGATACAATAAAGCGATAAAAAAATTTATGCAAAATAACCAAGATTAAGTTATTAAAACTAAGTATTGGTTAATTTTATTTTCTTCACTAAGATAAAAATATAAAGATATGTGATAAAATATTTGCACATAAACTGAGAAAAATTAACTAATAGATAATAATCATGTTTTGTAAAATTATCGATGGAAACAATTGCTAACGATAATGTTTTATAATATTTTATTCTAATATCAATTAAATAGAATTTAAATGTATTAAGAGTTTAATATGAATCTTGATTTTACCGGCAGAGTTATCGTAATCAATTAAAATACATATTTCAAGTCTAAGGTGTGAAAACTAGTACGTAAAGAAAATTGTTGGAAGTAATATATATATATAAATAAATATATATATATATATATATATATATATATATATATATATATATATATATATATATATATATATATATATATATATATATATATATATATATATATATAATTCAAAATTATACTGTCACAAATTAACTAAATAATGCATTTTAGTATTTCCTCCATTAATATATAATTTTTTCAAAAATATCCTTTATTTTACAAAATATTATAACTAAATAGTTATCTAATTTTTTTTATTTTAACGCTTTCAAGAAAAACATATAATTCCTAATTATTATAGATTTTCTCTAGATATTTTTATTTCCATTAAATTTCCTGTACTGGATAATAAGCAACAGATAACGTGTAGTGTTGGAAATACACATAGTAGAATTTATTGTCATTGTATTATTTCTTTAAATGTTTTTTTAAGAAAAGAATTTATGAAAAAAACATTACATTTATATTTTTCTAACTGCTTACTTGCAACAATTTTAATTAAGAATAGATTATGAAATAACTTTATGATGCACTGAATTGTTCTCGGGAAAATGCATTTTACATTTTTATGATTAAAATAATTTAACGATGTAAATAATGATATGTTTTGTGCTTTACAGAGGCATAGTTAAAAGTTCCCTTAGAAATTCTGTAACTTTCTCATTAATTAGTTTATGCAAAGCATAAAGCATTATTTAAGCTTTGCATAAACATATTTTAAATACATATTTTAAAGTTTTTTCACTAACTCATAAAAAGTTAATTTAAGAAAATCCAGTAGTGCGTTCCCCAGTTTTGAAGCATAAATAATATATTTTTTCTGCAGTAAAATATTTCCATAGTTTTACAAGTTTAAAAAAATATTTGTGCACAAAATACCAATATTTTATATGGTTAACTCTAGATTTCTTACAATGCTTGTATTTTTTCATAGAATAATAAATCTGAAATTTCTGAATACGTTATTTCTCTAGAGAAATAAATCTCAGACTTTAAAGCTTTTCAAGGTATGCTTAAAATAGGAGTTTGTATAGTGTGACGGTAGCATGTGAACATAAGGTATCCAATTGTTTCAGAAAAACATTTACGAGTTGGTATATAATAAATATTTTCATTCATATCAAGGAAATAAAGAACAGCCTTCATAAGAACGTGTAAACAAGATCTTAAATTTGACTATTTCACGAAAATCGAAAATAAACTTTATTTCTTGCAGTGAAAAGTAGAGCAAGGAAAAAATCAAAGATAAGTTGAAAATGCTTATTTTTTGAAAAATTGCAATAATTAACTCACAAATCTAAATTATATTTGAACATTTTAACTTATTATTTCTATATGCCAGAGATAATTTCAGGAATTCGGTGTTTATATTTCTGTAAAATTATTTTTAAAAAGTATTTTTTATAAGTAACATGAATAACAGAATATTATTCTGTAGCTTTGCAGATAATACTTAAATTTGGCAAACAGAAAATTTGGAAATAAGATTCTGTAACTATTAAGCAATAGAAGGCATAAAATCAAGGATATTCCGGACATGGACATGGTTTAAAACAATAAATTACATTTGGTTGTAATATGAAAATGTGTAGCTGTCAATACTGCTTATAGAATTTAAACTGTAATTTAGGAATCCTTACTAAATAATCATCTAGTATAAAGTAAAACATTAAATATTTGATTCATATATAGATGCTAAAGGAAAAATCGATATACACGGAAAATAATACAGTAGCATTTATAACATTGGCTTAAGAAACGATAAAAAAATTCTTTTAATGAAATATTATAAATGCCAACATTAAAAGAAACTTTAAATAATAAGATACGTGCTTTTAGAATTCAATTAGAACAAATCCCTTTTATTCAGTTAAGTTATTCAAATAACATTAACTATGGTTAAAAAAAGAGAATTTTAATGGTACATTTTGTAGTTTTACAAAATTACTTAATTCAAGGAAGTTGGTCCACATTTAAGTATGATATTTATATTACTTATTTAAGTATGGAGTTTATGGAATTGACAGATTTTTAAATTTTACACAATTAATTTAATATAAAAATATAATGAATTACTATTAAACATGCCACATGCCAACAACAAAATATCTAAATCGAACCGGTTTAACCTTACATGACCAAAAAAATTGCTTTACAAATCTATTCTCGTGCTCATTTAAAAAAATTCAAGTTCAAAATAATTCTATATATAATATAGAATAATTCTATATTTTATATAGAATTATTTTTTCAATATATTTCACTATAACATATTTCATTTTTGTAACTCATTTATGAGTTTTCTTAGTTAAAAAAATCTTGTTTACCTTTAATAGTATCATTCCATGTAAATTCTTTAGATATCATTCACTTCCATTTTATGTTCCCTTTGGGGCAGATTGCTTTGTTGTCTAAGAATATAGAATTATTCTATATTCTATATATATATATATATATATATATATATATATATATATATATATATATATATATATATATACCCTTTTAATGTCTCTTTATTGATTTTTCAATAGATTTTCATGTTAGTTGCAAATTGGCAACCACATAAAAATTCCTTTAAATTTATGACTCTTTCTGAGTACTTGTTTTATCCATTTTTAATTGATTTGTTTTCTAAATTAATATTGAATAATAATTAATAATTGAAAACTCTTAATTATCTCATTAAAAATGGATTAAGTACTCACGAAAATGTGATCTATTTGAGATATTTCACAAATATTTTTCTGTCTGTAGAAATGTGTAACTAGCTGTAATAATTCCTGTAAAGTCCTGTTTATACATTTCAGTAAATACACTTTTAGAATGCATTTTTTAAAGTACGTGAAGTTATTGGTGAGTCAAAAAATTCGCTTATTATTTGAAGTCATATTTGCAGGACACTTATTTATAGTTTTGATTAGAGGGATGCATGTGTACTTTTAAATTTTTTTCTTGCACTTATTACATACTTTTTGAATACTCAATTATAGCAAACCATTTTTATAATCACAATCTTTTCATGTGTTCTTTTGTACGATGAATTTCGAAGTTCAAGCATTTTGGTACATTGAGATACGTCTAGTTCTTAATATTTTATAGAGTATTCATCTTTTTTTATTTATTGCTTTTACTTAAAACTATACCTTTCACTATAAGAAGCTTTACAATTTTATTATCCATACCTCTCTACTGTTTTAAAGTCTTTTTATATTTTAAATTCTAGTGTTTCAAGTGTCAAAGTACATAAAATGAAAATGATTTATTTACTATACTCATTTTTTGATAGTTTAATTCACCATTTGATGTAAATAAACAAATTATTTTATCAGTAAATATTTTTAAACACACCCAATTTGTTTCTTGAGAGATATTTTAATTTGAAATATGTACTTTTAAAATACTTATAACTAGATTTGTTTCATCCTTTTAAATTAAGTTCATTTTTATAAATGTTTTTCGATAAGTGAGTGGTATATTATATTTGTTTAAAATTATTTAAGTTCTTTTATTTAACATATTACACTTCCATTATTTAATATACACGCAAAATCTTTCAATTCTTCAGGATCTACTAATTCATATCCTTTATAAATTCAAGAGTCTAATATTGTCTAATATACAACAATTTCCAATGTTATTGATTTACTGATTAATGTATACTATCTTATCAATGTCTTAATAAAAATACTGACCTTATTTATTAACAAACATTTTATATAACCCGTTTGTTGCAGAAATATAATAAATATAGCTAGATAAGCATCAGTAAGTTATTTTTCACTGTAACATTTCATTTTTAAACTTATTTATGAGTTTTCTTAGTTAAAAAAATCTTGTTTACCTTTAATAGTATCATTCCATGTAAATTCTTTAGATATGATTCAATTCCATTTTATGTTCCCTTTGGGGCATAGTGCTTTGTTATCTCTAAGATTACCGCACATATAAATAGCTTAAACATATTTCTCATATAAACCTTATATCTGATTTTGCTATTCCATTTTAAAATTTTTTTATCCAATTTATTTTTACATTTATATATATCTCTTATAATTTTAACATTTTCTTCTAGTGTAAAACCGATTTGCTATTTTCAGTTGATAATTGATTTCTAGTTTACTTTAGAATAATTTTATAACATAATATTTGAAAAAAATACACTCAGTATTGTTTGAAACTCAAAACCACTTATAAGTATCAAAAAATCTGTTTAAAGTTTTATTGTTGAATGTTCAATATTAACAAACATCTTCCACCATTTTTATGTATTTTCTTTTTATATTTATATAACACTTCCAATGGATTTATATCAAAAGTAGTTTTAATTCTATTTCTTCGCTTTAAATGTATTCTAGTGTTATCAGTTAGATGATTAAAGTAGTTTTTATTTTGGTATACAAAAGTTTACATTAATGTGCCTGTTTTTTCATTTTTCAAATAAAATTTGGTTTTAAATTTTGTTACTTCTCCTTAGTAAAGATTCTTTTAAGATTTATTTGCTCAATAAAATATCTATTCTGTCCCTTTTTCCTGTATTTTTATCTGTGAAGTATTAAAATGATAATATCAACATAATTTTAATAACAATTCTTTATTGTGCTCTTATTAGCTTTCGTTGTTCTCTCTCGTTCGGATAAATACTTGACTTCAAAGATTCACTAAAGCCTTAATTTTCTAGATAAATGAATTGATATCTAGAACATAAGTTCAATATCACTAGCCTTAAGGCTAGTGATATTGAAACTTACATTAAATATTTTACAAAATTTGCTTACATTAATTAAAATGCATTCTATCTTTTGTTTACATGATATATTTTTCACAAAATTCGAAAAATATTTTTTCCTAATTTTACCATAAATGTTTCTCTGTTCTTCGTTTCAATATGTAGACGTTTGACAAAACCTAGCATATAATTGCAAAAACAAACCTTTCGCATACCTCTACATATTCTCTTCCATGAGAAAGTTTCTTAGTGTGTCGTATTCACATGTCAAGAAATTAAATCTTTAAAATTTTCTAGTACCAGTTCCGATTGATATACGTACAGAAAGAAAACGTGCAACATCCTTTCTTACTTTTAGATATCATCTGGAGCATTGAAGCAGAGACCTGTTGTTCCAAAAATTGCAATTTAGTAACGTCTAGTTTGCTGTAAATGACAATTTTCTTTTTACGAATGAAATCGTAGGAGAAGATATATTTCTCAATCTATTTGTGATTTTGAATTATATTATCATCAAAAGCTTTTATTTTCGCTTCTAGGAATTTATCTGTAAAAATGTTTTATCAGTTCAAGACTTCTCTGTAAGGTATTTCATTAATAATACTGCAAGTTTTAAAATCCTGGGTTTATTGAAGCAATTTGTGTGGGAAGTCTCCCGTATAATTTAACTCTTGTCTTACAGGCAACTGTTTCAGAATATAATCAATATCTTCTTATAAAAATATCGCAATTCACTTTTTCCAGGAGTGATTATGTCTAGGAATAGCTTTATTAAATTGACATTCTTGGCTCAATGCACTTATTAGTCTATGCTTGGAATGATGTTGCAGAGGTAAAATATATCTAGTTTATTTTAAGAGGCAGACGTCTGTTTTCTTCAGTTTTTTTAAAAACTACCGTAACTGAAGAAAGCTGAAAGTATTTACGTGGTGACGGCTTGAGTGAAAATGAAATTCCTTTCCATGATCTTTGAGAAACAAACTTACTGATGCTCAAAATTTCATTTCAGGACTTTTTAAATATGGAATAGGGTTTAATTTATACGTAAGGAATGTCGGATGATTAAATGGTTAGGAATGTAATAGATGAAAAAGAAATATCAGATAAGAATAAAGAGAAATATGATGTAGTGTTGCGATCGCCTGTGCAAAGCAACCAGATGAATGGGTAGTATGTTTGGTGTATTTTTAGGATAACAATATTGAAATACTTTTCCTACGTCAAAAAAAAGCATATTTTTAAAAATATGGTTATTAACAGAAAAAATATGTGGTTTTGCTGGATTTCCTCAATAAAGTAGAAGTAAGAATTGTTTTTGTGAATGAATTTCATTTTGCATGTGTGTTTTATCTATATAATGCATATCAAAATATTTTTTCTAATAGTATTTTAAATATAAGCAATTTTTAAAAAAAATAATTTTAAGATGTAACATTTATTTTTCCATTTTATGAACTTTCGATTTTAACAACTATATTACCCATCTAGAACATTTCTTAAAAGTGAACGTGTATATATATATATATATATATATATATATATATATATATATATATATATATATATATATATATATATATATATATATATATATATATATATATATATATATATATATATATATATATATATATATATATATATATATACTGCGGGCGTCATTGAACGAGTTAGTTTTGGATAATAATAAATACTTAAATCTCTCAAATATCAAAAGTATTGATAGTAAAAATATTTTTTCTTTGAAACTTTTTCTTATATTAATTTCTACATTTAATATTTTTATCATTAAAGTTATATATATTTTAAGAATTATTAACTTTTTACTTATTTCTTGAATGGCCATAGTTTAGCTATTTAAATTTGCTTCATATTTATTTTTCTTTATTAAGTGACATTTCACTGTCATTCAATTTGAAATAATAGGAGAGAATCAAGTGATTTATTCTTCTAACATAATTATGAAAGTTTGACGCTTTAAGTCTAAATTTTCTGATGTATTGAATTTTAATATGATAGATTGTATAAGTATTACCTATACTTCTATGAATAATTATCATAACTTTATAATGATACTAATTTTCTTATCAATCTTATAATTGACTTTTAATTTTTTATTATTCTTAAATCTTTGAACTTTTAAAAAATTTCGCAAAAAATATTTTATTAAAATTATCAAATATTATCCAGTTGATAGAAAAAAATTCTATTTTTCCATTTTATTTGTAGGGTAGTTTTTTTTATGAAAAGCTTAAAAAAATCGATATTTTGCAAAGAAATTAGAGACTTTAATTATTTTTATTTATAAGACCAGAATATTTTTATAATGACTTTTGAAAATTCTGAAATTAATACTTGGTACATAATTGTTTTGGTAATTATTTCTAAAGGACTCTATGTGTTATGAATATAAGAATAAATTCTCCATTCTCACAATAACAAATTTTTTAACTTCTCTAATATTTTTAAAAGTAAGATTGATAAGAAAAATTGCGATATAGTTTTTAAGCTATCACAGACAAAGCATTCTTTCTCCCATTATTATAATATATTTTTATGAAATGTTTTTAAGTTATACATGAAAACCTGAATTTAAAAAAGTAATTTTAAATTATTCTCTGTAAAGTTGTTCAAAGTACCAAAACAACTATTATGTTTTCTTTTCCCAAACTGTTTTTCAAAATATATTAAGTTTTAATGGTCTGTTTTCAAGGCAATTAAAACTTAATATGTTTGTTTTTACTTTCTAAGTTCACAGAGTATTCTTTCAAAAATCTTATCTTATGCTTCGATATCATGCATTTTTCTAAAATAACCACAGGATATTTAATGATTTGAATCTTTGTTTGTGTTGAGTTAATACAACCTCTATTGTATACCTCTATAATACAACCTCTATTTATATATATACATATATATAATAATTAGGAATTATATGTTTTTCTTGAAAGTGTTAAAATAAATAGAAATTAGATAACTATTCAGTTATAATATTTTGTGAAATAAAGAATATTTTTGAAAAAATAATAAATTAATGGAGGAAATACTATAACGCATTATTTAGTTAATTTGTGACAGTATAATCAGTATAAATTTTGAATTATATATATATATATATATATATATATATATATATATATATATATATATATATATATATATATATATATATATATATATATATATATATATATATATATATATATATTACTTCCAACAATTTTCTTTACGAACTAGTTTTCACACCTTAGACTTGAAATATGTATTTTAATTTATTACGATAACTCTGCTGGTAAAATCAAGTTTTATATTAAACTCTTAATACATTTAAATTCTATTTAATTGATATTAGAATAAAATATTATAAAACATTATCGTTAGCAAATGTTTCCATCGATTATTTTACAAAATATAATTATTATCTCTTAGTTAATTTTTCTCAGTTTTTGTGCTAAAATTATCACATATCTTTATATTTTTATCTTAGTGAAGAAAATAAAATTAACCAATACTTAATTTTGATAACTTAATCTTGGTTATTTTGCATAAATTTTTTATCGCTTTATTGTATCGATATAAGTTTTGTGGCACATAATGTCCATTTTTGGACCTTGCGCCATAAAACACAATCAACCTATTTATATATATACACTACTGGCCATTAAAATTGCTACACCAAGAAGGAATGCAAATAACAGAACGATATTTATTGGACACATACATTATAGTGGAAAAAACAAGTGATTGGATTTACAGGAAATTAGGATGTATAGATCTTGAGAAATCAGTACCAAGAGCAGTCACCTCTGGCTGCAGTAACAGCCTAGACATGGAGTCAAACAGAGATTGTATGGCATGTACGAGGATCTCAGTCCATGCAGCTTCAACACTATGCCACAGTTCATCGACAGTAGTGGATGGTGAGTGATGGCGTGCCAATCGCTCGGCA
This sequence comes from Latrodectus hesperus, assembly GCA_037975125.1. Taxonomy (NCBI): domain Eukaryota; kingdom Metazoa; phylum Arthropoda; class Arachnida; order Araneae; family Theridiidae; genus Latrodectus; species Latrodectus hesperus. The sequence goes on from CM075854.1 coordinate 95,396,447, forward strand.
ACCATTGACCACACGTTCTCAATTGGTGACAGATCAGGAGAACGTGCTGGCCAGGGTAACAGTCGAACCTGTGCTGTACCAAGGAAGTTCAGAACAGTACGGGCAACATGCGGTCGTGCATTATCCTATTGAAACAAAGCATTAGGGAGGCCTCGAATATAGTTCAGAGCCACGTGTCTTAACACATCGGAAATGTAACGGTTGTTGTTCAAAGTGCCGGTAATGCGAACAAGAGGTGATCGAGACGTGCATCCAATGTCACCCCATACCATTACTCCAGCAGATGGGTCAGTATGGTGATGTCCAATGCAAGCTGGCAATGCGCGTTCTCCACGATGCCTCCAAACACGGATGCGGCCATCATGGTCCTGTATACAGAACCGAGATTCATGTGTAAAGATGACGTGATGCCATTCTCGCGTCCAGGTTCGTCGCTGATCAAACCATTGAAGGCGCTCCTGTCTGTGACGCAGAGTCAATGGTAGCCGAAGCCATGGTCGCAGTGCAGACAACCCATGCTGATGCAAACGTCGTCGAACTGTTCGAGCAGGAACTTGTTGCCTTGCAAATGATTCCATTTCTCGACTCAGGGTACGTGACGTGGCTGTACGATCCCTTGTGACCATGCAGATAAGATGTCTGTCTTCTCTTCTGTTAGTAATGGGGTGTCGCTGAGATCCTGCATGACGTTCTGTATGATTGTCCTGAACCCATCGATTCCATATTTTGCTAACAGTCATGGGGTCTCGATCGACGCGAGCAGGAATATTGCGGTACGATAAACCGCAATCCCGGTAGGCTATAATCCTTCCTCGATCAAAGTCAGACACGTGCTGCTAGGCATTTCTTCTTCTTACACGAGGCATTACAACAACTTTCTTCGCCGAAAACAACGTTGAAACGGAAATTGAGTATGAGAAAACTGCTGTCAAATCTCTGGTTTTATACACATTGTAGATGTCGCTACTGTCGCCTGCTTTGTATGAATGCGCTGAATATCTAATCATTTGCATATCACAGCAAGTTCTACCTGACAAGCAAATTTCAAGTGTGTGTTGTGCCGCTTTCCTGGTGTAGCAATTTTAATGGCCAGTAGTATATATATATATATATATATATATATATATATATATATATATATATATATATATATATATATATATATATATATATATATATAGTATATATATATATATATGTATATATATGTATATATATATATATATATATATATATATATATATATATATATATATATATATATATATATATATATATATATATATATATATATATATATATATATATATATATATATATATATATATATATATATATATATATATATATATATATACGTAGAAATAAAGTAGTGTTTTTCTTCAAAGCTCAGGTTTCTTTCAGTCGCAGTAACTACAGTTACTACAGGTTGAAGCTTTTATACAGGTTATAAGCCCATACTGTTTCTTTAATAAAGATCTGATTATTCAAGCAGCAGACTCCTTGTTTCATTTATAATTAACTCTCTGATAGCATTACATAGTATGCCTTGGAAGCTTTTAAAAATTCCTACAGTAAGTCTAAGGTAATTTGGTTCTTATTACTTCTATTAACTTGAAACTTCGAGAACAGTGATTTACTTTAAGCGGCCAAACATCACGCCAAATGTTTTAGGAATCACAGATTTATTTCTCAATTCTGACAACCACTGGTTTTGAAGAATGATCGCTGTTAAATTGAAATTATGTAATAATTACACAATAAAATAAGTAGTTAAATAGAAATATAAGGAAATCATAAAAATATGTATACTATTTAAATTTTTTGCAATAATACACATAGATATACATACATATATGTACGTATATTACGTTGAATATACGACAGAATAACAGTATATTTCAATCAATGCTTAATGTTTTGAAAATAGCATTTGTGGAATCTACCATTCAGCATTCGTCACGTTTTGCAATGTGGCTTACGAACTTTACGAGCACTGTTCGTTTCTTTGCAATTGTCTGATGTGCCAATGTTTTTGCCCTTTCTTCTTAATATATATATTTTATATGCATGTGTGTATTTCTAATATAATTGCATATATTGCAATGAGTCTAATTTATTTGGTATACAATTATATCTTATTAGCAACATTTACAATAAATTGTGTTTATCATATTTTTTAATTAATTTGACATAGTTGTGAATATTATAATTGACAAAATTATTTGTCAAATATATTTGTTTAAAAGCTCTTTAGGCTCACATAATCAAAAAATATAAAAACGAACCATCGGAGTTTTTTTGGAAATTCTTTAATTCATTCAGAAATACAAGTACATTCTTTTCTCTTGAGTTGTTTGAGATGGAATCGTTCATAATCTATCACATATGTACTGAATCTTCATTGTTCGAATATTTTGGAATTATATTACTAATTAATGAAATTATTTTATATCTTCTCATAAAGATATATTATTTTCTTTAAACAAATATGGATAGATATTGTTAACATTTATCGTCTTAAATTTATCGTAATTAAAAGTCACAGAATCATAATAAGTTTATGTAACATCAACTATTGTTCTAAATGTTTATTTTTATATTATTTTCGATTAAAAAATTGAATTGATTTCGATTATGAAATAAAATTTTATTTATATTATCTTCCAAAACATCCTCAAAAACATTCATATAAAGGAAAGTAAAATGTTTTATAATTGAAATGTTTCTAATTTCTAATGTGCAAAAATTGTTGAAGTTGAATACTTGCTTAAATTAAAATTTTCAGACTGCTAATACGATGTCTGTAAATAATTGCAAAAATTAAGTAAATTTGTAAGAAATTTAATTTCTTTTATAAAAATTCAGCAAGACGTAATTAGGTCTATTTGCAAAAGGCTTCAGGAGGACTTGAGTTACATTGAAAATAACGGAAGTATAAAAAAAAAAACTGTGCTGGAAAACTTCTAGTTAGCAGGAAACATAATAAATTCAGCATTAGCAGGAAAGTAAATTCGAATAAATTTCAAAGAAAAGGGAGATAAAATTTTTTTTACAGTTAAATACAAACATCTTTTTTAGAGGATATCATAATCACTATAAATAGTTTAATAGCATACATACTCAATTTTTGTGTTTGCAAGTAAATTTTTGTGCAAAAGTGTGCACAGGGAATAGTGAAATTTATCATATCATTTATCATATGTATGTATATGTTTTAAAAATGTGAAGATACTACTCATTTTTGACGAATTTTTAATAAATATATCATATAAAAATCTTTTTTATTGTTTAAAAGTTTTATATGAGATATTTTTGTAGAATAATTTGAAGAATTAAAATGCATTATTATAAAGATTTATTTAATTTCAGCCAACTTATACGTTCAAATTATAGAGCATAATGTAATATCATAAATGTTTTTCAATCCTTAGACATAATGATGTCTAAATGTTTTCATAATTTTTGAAAGGTCTTTTCATAACCCATTTATGGCTAGCTTTCAAGAGGTATGTGATTTAGAAATTCCTATAATGCGGTAGAAACTTCTACACTGAATACACTTAAACAGCAGATTTTCTATGACTATAATAATAGTTTTGTGAAACAATTTAACTTTTCAAAAATGCTTGTTACTTTTAAAATCATCTATTAAAATTAAATCCTTAATTTACGGTTATATATATTATAAAAAGGGTATATGAAAATAAAAGCAACACTATATATTGTCTCATTATTTTTTAATGTTTGAATATGCAGACAAAAGGAAGAAATACTGATTGTTAACTCATTGTTTTATTTTTAATAATTAAATATGATTGCAAAAGAGCTGAAAAATAAAATAATAATGCTTCTAAATGTGTAAAACAATTCATAGTATCTTTTAAACATTTCCAATGGTTGATAATTGCAAAAGACTGCTAAAGCTGCATACATAATGATAATTTTGATTTCAAATGGAATGGACAAAAAATTAAAATTACAACTAACTTAAGCCAAATTTTAATTAATACTAGGTATTTTCTAGGCTTGGAACTTATTATTATTTATAATATTTCCTGTTACACAATAGGACAGAGATGGATATATTTTTTCTGTCGCGGAAAAAGCTGCGCGCAATAAAGGCTAATTTTCAGTTTAATCACGTCATTCTTTCCCGGTATTACTTTTTATATGAATGGAAGTCTACAATATTGACTCAAGAATCTAAAATTAGCTGTTATTGCCTAATAAAGAATTCATATATATTTCTTTGATGCATCAAAAGAAGCATAATAAAGATATTTATGTATAACAATATCTGAGACATAGGAAAATAGGTCTCCATTATTAAGAGCTCTCATAAGACAGAAAAAAGTATAGTTCTTAAGTGACCTTGCATGTAAGCTACTGAGTTCTAAAGAAATTCATATTCACAATCACACCAAAAATTTTACAAGCCTGTTCTAAAAGGCTGGCATCTTTCAGGTTTATTATTTGTTCTACACATAAAATGCTTCATCTATGAATGAACGCAATTCCGTCTTCAACCCTATTTGTTTTAAAATTCCTAATTGCTAAAAAAATTTTTCTCTTAAATTTTTCAAAATTAATGTTACTTACATTGGATAAGGGATAATTCAGTTGCTTCATTATTTCATGTTTCTTTTTGAACAAAAACTGTTCATAAAAATAAAATCATTAACATTCATAACTATTTTTTATATTCCAAGATTGACATAGATGTATTTTTATTAAAGAGGAAAAGTTTATAACACGTGGGAAAAGAAAGTAATCAAATCCTTCAAATTGTCATTTTTTTCCTAAGTGAGGTGATGTCAATTTTTTTTGACATTTTTTAAAATGTCTTGAAAATAAATGTTTTTTAAATTTTAAGTGCAGACTCATTTGCAAATGTCAAAAATTTTTTAACTTGGATTTTTAACTTCCTATAAGCTTGAAGTTTTCACATCTTACAATTAGGGATTCAAAAAAGAAATTCAAATTCTGTTATTTTTGAGAGAATACATTTTAAGTTGTCATTTCATTTGAAATATGTATTGACGAATGAGAAATATATTTCTTGAATTGCTTAGAGTACTTTCATAACACTAAATCTCTTCATAAATTTAAAAGTAAAACTAATTTTTTGAATGATTTTTCCATACTAGTAAAATAATATATAATTTGAAAATTAAGTGAAAAAGTGTTATACATATAAAGTATTTACTTTTACAAGCAGCATTTTCAAATTCTTAATATTAAAATTTTAAGAATATTTCCGTGAAGTTTACATTAAGAAACCTTATATATAGAGAAAAGTTGAAAAAATATTAAATCGATTCCTATATATTTTGCTTTATTATTTACTTACAATAAGGATTAATTTATAAGTCTTAAAGAATTCATGATTAAATAAAAGTAATAGTTTTAAAATATTAAATTCACATTGAAAAATAGATGATTTTACACACATTAAGTTTTATAACAGAGAAGATTCACAGTCTGTTTTAAATTTTATATTTTTACCAAGATTAAAAAAATCGTGATTAAAATACGAAGTCTTAGTGATTTTTGCCAAAAGATATCTAATAATCATCCTTTTGTGTATTATTAAACAAACTCAATCATAAAAATAAAATTATTGAAACAGAAAAATCAGTAAATATATCAATAACTAAATATCGAATATAATCTCGTTTTCATAAATGAATATAAAATACATACTGAGAATAATAACTATTAAACAGTAAGGTAGACTATAAATATATATATATATATATATATATATATATATATATATATATATATATATATATATATATATATATATATATATATATATATATATATATATATATATATATATATATATATATATATATATATATATATATATATATATATATATATATATATATATATCAACTGATTACAATTTTAATAAATATACATTTTTTACATTTAATTAAATTCTTTATGCATTTGTAATTAAAACATAATTAATGCCGACTTGAATTCTCTGTAAAATTGCTTACCTTACTATACAGTTAATTTAATCAATTAATTGTATATAGTATAACATAAACAACCTTACTTCCCTCTCAGAAACTCTCCTTCAGAAAGAAAACGTGTATTTCTCTTCTTTTTAAAATTGCATTCAATGCATTACGGATTTAGCGCAGCAACAGCGTTTTATTTAAAAAATAAAAAATATTTACTATTAATTTCATTTTTTTTAAAAATCATCTAATCATCTCATCATCTCTTTATCATTTTATCTTATTGACAATAGAGCTAATGATTAACTTATAAAGATATTTGTTGGATCAAAGAGAAATGAAATGGCACTGCTTGTTTAGATATGTCATAATTTGATTTGATAAAAAATGTTGTCAAAAAGTATTTCATCTGAAGACCATGGTTCCAAGTTATCAAAAATGAACCCATGGGAATCAATTAAAAAGTGATATGAAGCATATAGAAAATCTGGTAGGAATTAAAACAATACAAACACTACAAAGTTTATTTTAGTACAGTAGTATTTGAAGTACAGTAATATTTGAAGTTTGTTTAAGTACAGTAACATTTGAATTACAAGTAGTATTTGAAGAACAGTAAAACTCTAATTATCTGAACTCCATCTATTTGAATTGCAGATTACCCGAATCAGAATTCAGAATTTCAGAAAAATAAATTAGACTGAAGAAGAAAAGGAAAAGAAGAAAAATAACAGTTCGAGAAAAACAAAGATAAAATAATGGAGAAGATGAAATGAGAGAGACTGAGACGTGTCACTCGAGAAAATCAGAAACATTCTTTAGAAAAACCCTAGATAATCAGAAATTAGTGCTGAAGATATATAAGAATGGATTATGATTATTTGTCAGACCCTGGACTTCAAATGGTAAATGATTATGAATTTATTCGAAGTGTAAGAGAAGAGATTGTCGAGGAAGAAAACCATAATGTCGAAGTTGAAACAGACATGGGAACATCATCTAGTGAAGCAATTCTTGGCCTTGAAATTGCATTAAGTAATGGAAGTAATGAAATTGCATTAAGTAAGTAAGCCCAAGTGATATCACATGCAACTTTTCACTATCAAGCGGATCTGGAACGTGATTGCTGAAGACATGAATGCAGTCAAATAGCTTATTTTGAACAAAATTTTCAGGAAGCAATGACCTTCATTTAGAGTAGTGTAAGTACATACTTCACAAATGTACAAGACTTGTAACTACCTTAACATGTAAAGGTATTGAGTGTAATAATTTAATTATGATTAAATTTTTTCTTTTTAAATTATATACTTTTTCTATCATTTTCAACATAAAAAAATTAATTAAAACAGATCCTTTTTTCGAAAAGAATGCAATGTTGTTGTTGTCGTGTGACAAGTGCAAAAAGAAAATAAAGAAAAGGTAAATAAAGGAAATAAAGAAAGGTAAAAGATAAAGAAAAGGCCCTGGCCACAACTGCAGCTTTTTCCGTATAAAGAGTGTCATGGCAGCAGTTGGGGTCAATGTAAAAAAAGAATCCAATAAACCATTCTTTTGGTTATCCAAATGGGGTCTGGTGCCAATTAATTCGGATAATTGGAGTTCAACTGTATGCAGAATTTTTTTACGAGAGCCCTCGGTGTGCAGTCCAGGAATTTAAAGTAAACTCAGTCCCAACTAATTTAGCTCAATCGCTACTAACTAAATAATTATTTTTTGCCAAATTTAAATTATTTATGATTTTATTATTGCTTTTCTTCAAAAAACATATCGATATTTTTAGCTCAATTAAACTTTTTTTTTAATTTTTTCATTTTCATATATAATATCAATTCAATTCACACATTAAACTTGGACTTATTAGAAAAGGTTTATTAGAATATTTTTTTAAAAATTACCATTCAAATTTAATTACTTTATATTTGATTTTTAAACAAGCTTCTCAGCTCATTATATTTTTCTATGATATTTCTGGAAATTTATTTGAAATTTCAGATACTTAATAATTAAATGGTTCTTGATAAAATTCTATCTTCTATATAATATTGTTCGTTTTATTTACTGACAAAAATTCTTGTTCTTTTGTATTATAAAAGCTAAGAATAAAGGTAATCAAAATTAAATTTTAAAAGCCATTTTTAGGCTATAAATGACAGTTAGTTTAAATGCAATCTGCACAGTAGCTTAATGACAAACTATTAAAAAAATAATTACCAGTATAACAATTATTAAATTTCAGCGGAATTAATAATTATAAATTTGTATGATAAAAATTGAATAATATATAATTCAAAGTAAAATTAATTTTTACAAAAGACAATACACAGATTTATGGTTTATATTTATCATCTACACACTTTTTCAAATAATTATGGAGCGCTTTTTTAAGAATCTTATTACACTTTGGATACCCCCCACCAAAAAAAAAAGAACAAGCTGTAAAATACAAATAGCTAATATTGCCAACTTATAGCAATATGAAAAATCTTTTACTTTTCATACTATTAATATCTTGCAAATAAATGCATTTATTATTAGTTAGTAAGTTTTCCAAAATAACCACATTTTTTCTCATATAAATTTCGATACGATTCAATGGGTTTTCACATTACTGTATGCCAAGTTGTCCATTATAATTATTATAACAAGAAGAAATATAAAAATTTTTTATTGAGCAAAAATATTACACATATATTACATATATACATTATTATATTACAAAATATTACATATTATTATTGAGCAAAAATATTAAAATAAGAAAGCTTAATTTTTTTGAAAAAAAAATTAAGCCTAAATCCGGAAAATACCACCTCTAGCAGCAATAATGACGTTTATGTCTGATTATAATAGCGAAAAAATATTAAATGGGATTTTTAGACAGATCTGCCCAGGAAGCTTTATCATAATGCCACAATTCAGTGACCATAATAACTAACATTCGGTTTGTAACCAGTGATCATTAGGCGCTTTTTCTGTCAGTGAGAAATCTGGAAAACATATTGGCCAGGACACAAACCATATTAATGTCAGTTTTTGCAATACTGACAACATGCTATATAACAATACTGGCTCCATTTGATTCATGAAGGGTAGCATTTCGTAGGGCTGGAATGAAAGTTAGAAACATGATTGTTAACAAAACAGAAGTGTAATCCCCTCTGGTAGACGCATGCACAATTTGAAAGAAAGGAGGTATAGATGTATTTGTGAGAAAATAACAACATTTCTATTCATAATCTACGAAAGATTTATTAGATTAGAAATCTACAATTTTTGGATAAATCTTTCATTCAAATTTAGATTAAATATAATAAAAAAAATTCCCAATGAAGCACTTATCACAAAAATGCTTTTTTTTAAAACTATAGCAATAATTATTCAAGTTTATTTAAATTTAAAATTATAATTATTTGAATATGGTAAAAAAAAATTTTAAAAAATTTTATGCTATGTTTCAACAGTAAATTAAAAAAATGTCTAAACTTACTTCCCGCAATTTTATTTGAATATCAGCAATAATTTTATGTACAAAAATTAATTTAAAATATTAGTATTTAAAACAGCTTCTTCTTTGAAACTTAATAAAAACACCTGGTTTTATAATGTTTTCATGCGTCTAATATGTTTCTCTATAAGAAATGAATATTATTTGTTAGTTGGACTAAATTTTAAATCAAGATTTTACTTACAGTCCTTAACTTACTCTTTATATTTATTATATCAGTACACAGAAAGATTTTATTTACTACTACAAATTCCTAATGGAATTTCTTTAGATAAAGTGGTATAGAAAACGAATGTGATATAGTGAGACTTTCTTAAAACGTCTGGTGGGATCATAAAAATGTTTTCGTTGTCATTTTTATAGTTATTTGATTTCAGTTTCCAGCTATTTAAAGATACTAAATATTTAATTACCTTACTTTTGTTTAATGAAATACTTAAACTTCGTTTATAATCATTTATTTCTGAAATCAGGGTTGAAAATTACTTTTTATATTGATTCTTATATACATTTATCATCATTGTGATAATCTTTTATTAAATTTGTGTTTTAAAAATGATGCAACATTTTAAAGATAACTATGGAATACTTAATATACGTTTATGTGAATCTATGCGAATTTAAATAATGTTTTTTACAGATAATTTTTGCAAAATAATGTGCTCCATATATGTGTGTTTAACATTTCCTTTATATTTTCAAGCACAAATAAGATTTACCTTATCCGATTCCATTTGTGCTTGAAATATAAAGTTTTATTTTTAAGATAGAAATAAAATATTTGTTTTAAGTTTATGTGAATTTGCATATTATTTTATATTTAAACTGAGCAACATTATAAATGATTAAGTAATTTTGATTTAGTTAACTTAATTGATGTATATAATCTTATATGTTTGTTTCAGAAAATATAGTAAATAATAACATGAAAACATTAATCTGCATAATTAATTTGTTAAAAAAATCAAGCAAATTTCATTACTCAATAAGTAGTAAAGTTGTCTAATTCACTAACAATCTTAAACATTTTATTTTGGGTGTTTAATTGAGCGAAAAAAATACGATTCCGATTATAGTGAATTTTTAGGGATATTCTTAAGAGTTTATTTCAATAGTTTAAAATTGGTCGAGTTTAGAAAGTAAAGAATAGTTAGACTAGAATTCCATTTGATATTCTTTAGAGTGTACAAACCATTTTGACTTGTTGATATTTTGCTCAATGAATTGATTAATCAGGAATGAAAATGATCAAATAATGTAATTAAGAATAAATTGTGTAACACTGAGAGATAAAAGTGACAGATCTCTGTAATATTTCAAAAATCCGTATATAAAAGCATTAAACTTTATTTTTAAGAAATTCAACTGAATGGAAAATATTAAAATCTTTTCTATTGAAAGGAAAGTTTCAAAACATTTTCATTCTCTGCGGGATAGAAATCTCTCAAATTTAATTTATGTCTCGAAAAGAAATTTGTTGTAAGAATCAGGCTGTAATAATCAATTTTAATATTATTTAACACAAAATTGTAACCATATCTTAGTAATTTCTAACACAGATATTATAAAATATTCAGTAAAAATCATATACATGAGAAGCATACTTCTATTGAGAGAAAAAATATTTGTTACTAAAGAAGTCACAAATTGAGGCCATAATGAGAAAATTTGTATTATATATGTTTTATATCTATACTGTATACATTTTAGACTGCATTTGTAACTTTTCAATAGAAAATTGAAATAAATAAAACAAATTTGCTTTCCTTATTTCAGCCTTATTAAGAAAATAATACCATTATATTTTGTCAAGTTTTTATTCAAAATAATATGCTATTATTAATGAAATAAATATTGTTTTGTTAAAAAATCACTTCAAAAAAGAAAAGACAATTTATATTTGATGAAAATCCGTAGGAAAAAATTCAACTTTTTGAATTTTATTGAGAATTATGAATGAAATTCATTTTCGCTTTTTAACCATAAACCAATGTTTATGTGTCAAATAATTTCTGTAACTTACTTTTCACATAATTATTTAACCTAGTTACGAATTTAATTAACTTTTTTATTGAATTTTTATAGTAAAGTTTACGCATGGCAAAAAAAAATCAGCAATTTACTCAAAGATGAAATAAATTTATTGATTAAAATATTTTTTTCGTTTACAAAATTTTTATTTACTGCGTATAAGATTATGTCCAAAAGTACTTTATAAAGTACAAAATTATGGGAGTCAATTATGGGTTTCTTCTTTCGTTTAAGACACAAATTTTCAAAAAATTTTATTTAGTTAATATTTCATAATTTATCATACTTTTCCAATAGCAGAATATCTTATATCATTTTAAAGTGCTGCTTATCAAAGGAAGGAGAAATTAGACAATGTGAACTCAATAACAGCTACCGTTTGCAAATTATCACTCGGTTTTAATAACAAATTTTTATAACAAAAATTTATAACAAATTTTATTTAGACATTGTTAGTATTAGTTGTTTAATCAGTTCAGATTTAATAATTTGATTAATTATTTCTATGTTAATCAGAGTCAATTTATTCATATAAAGGGAATTATATTTTGAAAATAGTATATTTAGGTCAAAAGAAGCACACATTTTTGAAATCCTTATTTAACTTTTAAAAATTTTAAAATATCTCATATAAAAACTTGCAGTATTTTGCACCATTGAGTTAATGTATATATGTTTCAAGATTTAAAGATCTAATTTTTATATGATGACCTTATTTGGAATTTAATCGTATCTATCATTCTTAAGAGGCAATTGCAGAAGCCTTAGAATTCTCTAATGCATAAAGTACCTAGCTAGTTTGAAATAAAGTGAATCTCTTGTGTAATCCACTCTTTTACAATTAATTTCCTCAATTTATTTTATCTTTGTTTCAAATAATACTATATTTTAATCATTTTAGTTGAATTTTATTATTTAATTACTTTCAAAAAGTATTAGGATTTGTTTTTGATGATAACTTTATAACTAATAGCATTGCATTTTGAATGATTAAAAAATGATGATCAAATGTTTTATGTATTTTATGAGTAAAATGAAATCAAAGTTGCTTCTAATTAAATAGTTTAAAGAATTTTATGAGTTCCTGAGACAATTGATTATTTAGTACACTTTTAGTATTATTTTAAAAATTAATTTACAGTTCATTTTAAGATTTAAATGACAATGAAATTCAAATTTTATTTTGTAGGAAAATATTAAAATAGTTACTATTGTTTTAATATCAGGGGTTATCCATTGAAATTAAGTATATTTTTATTGGAATTATAAAAGAAGTAATGGGATATCATCTTTGGAATGATAATGTGCGTTATTTTTATAGGATCCAATAATATATGAAAATATATCTTATATATTAAATTACAAATTAATAATTCAATATTCAAAGGTATTTATAATATATATCTTATATTATAAATATCTTTGTATATTAAATTATTTCATTTATTTGTGATGTCATTGTTATTTTTATAATGTTACCGTATTTATATAAATTATAATTTTTTTATTATGTTCTACGCCAAACAATCTAATTAAATTTTCAAAATATTTATTTGATTTCATTTACATATGCAAATACTAAAACGGGAAAAGTGTACTGTAAAAAATATAATTTTAGAATAAAACATGAAATGGCTTTGTCTTACTTTAAGGTTTTTTTAATTCATAAATAATAGCTCTTTAGTTAATTCCGTTTAATTTACTTGTTATTCTTCAGAATTCTTCAAACTGTGAATAAATAAATTAGACTCAACTACGAAATATAAAATTTTTAATCTTGAATTTATTTACATTTCATTAAATTAATTCAAGTTAATTTATTTAATTTATTATTTTTTAATTAATTTATTAAATCACATTAAATGCTTATAACATTTTATTAAATTAAATTACATTAAAACAATAAGTTATTGCAAAACTGTAAAAATTAGAAATAAAATATTTAAGTTAGAGAAGTAATATTTTAAATACTTTTACAATCATTTATAGTAGAATTCTCTTCTGACAACATGACAATATTATTGTATTATTTCATAAATATAAAAAAATAGTATATTAACCATCCATATTTAAAAATATATTTTTTCGCTATTTTTATTAAACTGACCTGAAAAATGCTTTATAAGAGACAATTTTCTTTGCATGTAATGCAAAAATTTTCTTTTTTATTATTTGTTTTATTTTGATCAATACTAAAACTCAACATTTTTGATTCTCAATTCCAACTTCCTAAAACTCAGAAACAATCAAATTCTTATAATATTTAAGATTTATATGTATGAAAATTCTGCTTCTTATAAAATTTAAACATAAGTATTACAAGTTTAAAATTGAAAGTTACTACATTTTTCATTTCTTGAAAGAAATGATTTACAGAATTGAAACTACACACGAACAATGAAAAATATAGGTCAACAATGAAAAATACATGTAGATAACAAAGCAGCAAAATTAAGTTATTCAATTATTTTAGCAAAAAAGTTTCGTTTCAAACTCTTCTGTTAAATGAAATGGCATTTGGAATACAAATCAGATTTTAGAAACATCGATTGTAAATGTTCGTGTCTATCGTTTTCTTTAAAAATAATATCTTATTTTGTTTACTATTTCGAATAAAGAACATTGAAAAAATTACAGAATTAAATTTAAGATTCATATATTTCTCTTAAATGCTTTTAACTCCAGGAAATAATATTCTTATTTATATATATTCTGTGTTTTTTGTAGTATGTATTAATCTATTATGTCTGAAATCAGATAAAAGATATTATGTCTATGGATTACATTCTTCTAAATTCAAAAATAAAAAAAAATCCATAAAAAATGGCTCAGTAAAGTCTTATAATTGCTCTAATAATAAATATGTTTATAACATGATTTATGTATGTAAATTGTTCAAATGCATATTTATTTTGTTTTGTTGCCTTTCTCTATTATTTTATGGAGAATTCAAGATAGTCGTGTCATGAAATATGGTGAACAATTAGGAATTAACTTTGCGTAAATAAATTATTTAATATCTGTAAAATAGTGAAGACTATTTAATATTAATTCTGAGTTATTTTCATTCTTGCACATGTATTTAATTATTTATTAAAAAAAGTTTGTATTTTATGAATATTCTTTCCATAAATTTGCTTTCATATATATATTTTTAAGAAAAATATCAAGTAGTTGAGTTTATTGCAATGCTTAACATCATCTAAAGAATTTTTAAATGTATTTCAAATTCGAATCAAATGTGTGTTCATACAAATCTATGACAATTAGAAAAAGAATTTTTTTCCATTTTTAAACAAAGTATTAAAAATAAGTTTTAATTTATAAAATGTTTATTACTTGCAAAGCAATTATTTTAAAGTTACCTGTGAACTTCTAAAAACAACAATATTCCTTTTAGAATGTTAAGACCAAAATAGTTCTTATAAAATTATAAAATATTTTAGTTAGAATCACAAAAAAATATGCAGTTATTGTTTTTCATAATCTGTAAAAAAGTATTATTTATAAAGCTTTTAAAAATATATTTTTTTCCATATCTTTTAAGCAATGTGTAAAGAAGGTTTTATCAACGTAAGCAATTAATGATTATTTAAATATTACTAATAAAATAACTTTTTAAATATCATCTCGAATCTTATTATTAATCTTAGTACTTACTTAAATACTTTTCCTCCTTTTGATATTTTAATATTTCCCGAGTAATGATGCAACACTATATTGAAAAATGTTTCATAATAAATAGCTCTCATCTCTAAAAACCAAAAGAAAATGTTAATGTCTTTGTTCTTTCATTTTCTGTATACTTACAGTTTTTAAAATATCAGATAAAAACAAATTAAAATCAGTATCTATGTTGCTAATTATTGTTAATGGATTTCCTTTTGAAAGAAAAACACCTCCTTTGTGCTGCATTTCCGCCGACAAGTTATAAATTACTAATTTAAAGTAGTCTTCAAAGTGCATAAAGCTACATTAGGTTTTTTGTCATATTTCATTAAAGTTAAATTTATATTCAAATAAGTTTAATCAGGTACTCCATAAATCGTTGTTTCAAATATTAACAATAAAAATTTAAAATAATTCTTAAGGGATAAGACGCATAGAAGTTGAATGTCTTCATGTCCATTATTCATAAATAATGACTGGGAAATTTTGTAAGAAAATTATTTATGATACATATAACTTTTAATACGAATAAATTAAATTAACTTTAGAAAAATGAATTAATTAGAATGTAGGCAAGAGTATAAAAAGACACACACATTGAATAAAATGTTTTAATAAAAAATTATTCATGAAAAGGATTGTGAAAATTATGAACTTTAATATATGAAACATTATTTGAGAAGTTAATAATTTAAGTAATGAATTAACATCAAGTTTTCAGAACGCATTGTTTTCATTTACTTATAATGTTAATTCAAAAACTAATGATTTGTGAAGTAAATGTATGATTTTATCTAATTATAAAGCAGAAGAAAATAATTATTTTTTATGAACGTATTGAATTAAATTATTGTTGATAATCAAATAAACAAAATGTAAATAAGTTCTGAAATATATGATATTTTCACTAAACTATGGTTTTAAATAAGTAAGAATTCATTGTTTGTAATTTTTAAATGATTACAAGAGAAAAACATTATGTGATTGTAATATAATTAAGGATTTTATTAATTGCAATTTATTGAAGGAAAAATATAAATACAAAACAAAGTTATGCTCAAACGTAGTATAAGTAAGCCAATAGTTATTACGAAGAATAATAGTGTTCGAAATTTGGAATTTTATATACCCAAATTATAAAATTCTTGACCCTTCGCAATTTAAATTAATTTCGATAAACGCGTAAATTTTTCAAAGGTTATATCGTATACTGTTATAAATTATTTTTTTATAATTTTGAAATATTACAGACTTGAAAGAAAATTTATCATTTCCTTTATAATAAATCAATTGAAAAAGAAAATATTTAAAAAGTCATTTCAACAGAAATAGAAATTACGAAAAATTATAGCTTAATAATTATATTTTATTGTTTAAACAAATGCATTCAACTGTAAGAAAATTTAAAATTAAAGCATAATAGTTTTTCTTGCTACTACTTTTAAGAAAATGAGTCATAAATGTTTGGGGAAAGCCAATTCTTTAAGAATATTGATTACAATTCTATTTTAATTTTAAATTACACTATTCAAATTAAATTTCAGAGTTATTTAGTAATATTCTTTGCATTAAAAAACTCAATTTGCATTCATAATAAAATCTATATTTCACAATAAAACAAGGATTTTCTTTAAAAATAACACGTCGGAAAAAGCATTTTCTGCTGATATTGGATGTTGAATTATCCTTTTTTGAAACAAAATGCAATCGAACACAAACTATATAAATAAATTCCAACACAAGGAAATTTATTTGCTTAAAATAAATCAAAATAATTTAGATTTGAGTGAAACCAATTTTATATTGCAACTTAATCTTATTATTATAAAAATAATTATGTAATTCGTAAGAGCACAATAATGACTATATGATAATTATTTAATATGAAAATTATTTTTAAGGTTAATAATTATTTTAAAAAGGTTTACTTTATTTCTTTATAAATTAAAATGACACAAGTCATAAAAGCACATTTCTTCAATTGAAGAAAAATATGAAAAAAACTAAATATTATTTCATGACATGTTCCAAGAATTTTGAATAAATGAAATTAAATGAGCTCATTTTATCTGAAGTAAACGCAGTTAAAATGTACTTTTTATTGCAAAATGAGAAAATAAATTGAGTTTATCGTAACATACACATTTTCAGAATTCATTATTTTTCTTGCTTTATTGGAAAAGGATGTCAAAATTCTCGTGGAAATAGCGATTGATTTTAAAAGGAAATCAAATTGCTCCCAAAACATCTTTGAATCGCTTTTGTAATGAGAGAAACCATTATCATCCTTATAATATTTTTTTATTTTATCTGCTCCAAACAAGTAACAAGACTTCAAATTATACTACACAAGAATACTTACTTATCATTTTTATTTTTTGATTTAAGATGGCAGAATTCGAAGCAATAAAGCAATTGAATCTGTAGAAGTTATTTCCTCTCTGAGTAGCATCCTATCTCTCTTCCGGAACTAGAAACCATTTCCACTTCTGTTACTACAAATTGTAAAATGGCTGCATTATTTATTATCTCCTTCTCTTACACGCATACTCACACACATGAACACAAAGCCATTCATTCGCGCAAAAATCAATCACGAAATCTTTTTTTCAAATTAATGATTTTCTGATGTATATTTTTGTAATTTCAAAAATTAATTAAAAATTTAATTGTTGAGTTTTAGTTTTTAACTTTAATTTTTTTAATTTTTGAAGATGATTTTTAAGTTTAGAATTTCACTTATAAATAAATCTTTAATTTGTCTTTTGTACAAATAATATATCCATGTTTTTAAATAAATTTACTGTATCATTCACTTAAGCTTTATTTATTAAAACATAAAAACAGCTGTTTATTTAAGTACATTAAATGTAATAATAAATTAATATTAAAAAACAATAAAATAAATTTTAAAATTAAATTATAATATAAGTCGTTAAGTTATTAATTCTAATATAAATATATACTAATTATAATATAAGTCGTTAAGGTTTAAAGTGCAAAAATAAAGTAATAAATTTTAGTCTTTCAATATAAAAGTAAGTAAAATGTTAAAATATACTAATTTGCGCTTAGTCTTTGTAGTGAAAGGAAATATTTCTAAGGATTTTGATGCTTATACTTTGAATTTTTAGATAATATAATAATACACAATGTATTCACATTTTGTATGTCTGTCGAAACACTTACAAACGATCTCA
The DNA here is from genome assembly GCA_037975125.1 of Latrodectus hesperus. NCBI lineage: Eukaryota > Metazoa > Arthropoda > Arachnida > Araneae > Theridiidae > Latrodectus > Latrodectus hesperus. The sequence goes on from CM075854.1 coordinate 95,414,836, forward strand.
TATTCTATTAAAGAAGCTTAAAAATATGTTGATTACAAATATTGTAACACACAAGAAAATCTTTGGGAGTTCCTTATATTTAATTTACAATAATAAAACAGTGTATGATGGGTTTTTAAAAAGAAGATGACTTTTTAAGGTGCAAGATTCACTTCTTTTTCCTTTATTATTCATATACCTCTTATACTTTGCTTATTTGAAGGAACAAATTTTCATGAGTACAAGTATTTGCAAACAAATACATTTAGACTTATTCAAAAGTAGTAGAAACTATTCTTCAGTTTCTAACTCTATACAAATCCTGCAAAATTAACTGGAAATGTTTATGTAATTATGTGTTACGATGTTTAAACCTGAGAGAAGTACTACAAAATATTTCATATCCGCACTTGAAAATATGAAGATATATATATATATATATATATATATATATATATATATATATATATATATATATATATATATATATATATATATATATATATATATATATATATATATATATATATATATATATATATATATACAGGGTGTCCAGAAAAGGACTCCCTGATTTCAAAATTAAATATCTCGAAAACGAAGATCGATAGAAGAATGCAGTAAACGGTATGTTTATAGTAAAAACTGTAAGAATTTAATACATCAGTTTGAAATAATAGTTACAGAAGTTGCAAACAGATGGCGCTGTAATCGCCATACGTAATGCTTAGTATAAATAGTCGAAGCCCAGAGCGATCAGTACCAGTAATCAAGCGTGAAAGGAGGTTAGCACTGAAAACATTGTGATGTGACTTTTTGGAAAGAATGTTTTCATACGATTATTTTATTTATGTATGCTGATTTGAGCTGTACATCGTACAGCGCCATCTGTTAGCAGCTTTTGTAACTATTATTTCAAATTGCTGTATAAAATTCTTACAGCTTTCACAATAAACATACCTTTTACTGCATTCCTCTATCTATCTTTGTTTTCGAGATATTTAATTTTGAAATCAGGGAGTCCTTTCTGGACACCTATATATATATATATATATATATATATATATATATATATATATATATATATATATATATATATATATATATATATATATATACATATATATATATATGCCTTATAAACGATGCCAATGATGATGATGAATCATGCATCGTTAGATAAAAAGCTAATACTGTAAGAAAACCTGAACCTACTTGATAGATTTAGATTATAATTTAGTTTAGGATTTGTTAAGTCATTTTAATTCATATAGTGTGGATTTAGATTTTCAAGATGATATATTTTGTACAATTTATTGTCATTAGAAAAAGAATTTTCTTTCTTTAGAAAAAGTTTTTCTTTAGAAAAAGTAAACACAGTTTTTTTTCATTGATTTTAATATCTTCTTACAATATCTTTTATATGAAGAAGGAGTGTTATACATACCGACTTTATTTAGTGACTTCAAATTTTAACTTCTCTTTACTGCATTTCATTTTGTGGTATAGTTTAAATTTTACCTATTCTTTAATTGATGTGTTACATGTAATGGGGAATATTTTGGGATTCCATTTTGGTCGATTTAAAATATGTTGCGTTTAATAGCATATGGTCTTTCTGTGCAGTTTAAAATTTTTTTTTTAAATTTAATTTTTAAAATTTCTTATGTATTGTTTAATTTGATGAAGCTTTTCCTCCAAAAACTATGGAAAAACCATTTTTAAAATCCCAGCTATTAAACTTTAGTTCTAGAATTTTGTAACATTTAACCAAATTTTTTTTCATATGATTCTTCTTGATAAGAGAGCCAAATTGAGCATTTCGTTTCTTATAAATTATGAAGAAGTTTCTTTTTTTGATATAATTTTTTATAGACATTTTAACCATGCAGTGACTTTAATCTCAATGACTGCACATGATTTTATAGTGATTTTATTTTAGATTAAGGTATAATACCTGGAATTGAATTGCTTAGTTTTCATGAACAAATATAATGTTGTAGACAAGGATAACAGTAAATGCACTAAATTGCTTATTGTATCTTCATTTTTATTCCCTGTTTTATAAAGGAAACTAGTAATAAAAAATATTTACCTGTTCGAGGAATTAAATTATGTTTTGATAGATTTGAAGAATTTTATTTAAATTTATAAAGTTAAATGTTACATAGTAAGTATGTCTCAAAGTCTTTGAAACTAAAAAAATCCTTAATTTTATAATTTAATCATTTAATTAAAATAAAAATTAATATTTCCAGAGAAGAATTATGGAAAGTACATGATTCTTTTAAAGGAAATTATGTTTCATACATTACTAGGAAATAAATAAAGGTAAATATTGCAACAAACGAAACACACATATATCATGAAACAGACAAATAATTATATTACATAGTAAAACACGTAGGCAATTATTAACTATACTTTTAATCACTTAATATTGAATTTTTTTTATATTAATTTAAATTCTAAATTTTATTTTAGCAATCTAGGATTTTAAATTAATGAAACCCATTTGAAATATTTACTTATTTTAATGAGAATTAAACATGGTATTTGTTGAATATTAGAAGCATTAGTACTGTAATTTGACACCAAATGAGTTTTCTTAAATTTGTGATTAGCATATTTAAAATTAAGAGTTTTTTATTTAATTATTGTTAACTTTCATTACCTTTTATTCATACATATTTCATTTCTTTTAATGTATTTTTTATAAATGTACAATTTAAGAATACTAACTTAAGGACCATGCTCCCTAAATTCTTAAATAAAACTTAAGGATCATGCTTCCTAAAAGATTGTTCAAATAAAAACTCTTCTATTACGTGTAGTTTAATTGAAAATGAAATTAGCAATTAATTAATTGTAAAATGAATTAAACGATGTTTATTCAAATATACACTTAATGTTATGCAAAATAAAAGCCTAAATGGATAAATATATAAATATGTAGTAAAATAAAATATTATACATGGAACATTCACAATTTTTTGAACATACTTATTTCTTTTGAAAAGCTTTAAGAATTTTTCCTGTGCATTAAATTTTAACAAACATCTTGTACTAAATAATAACTCTTTAGATTTATGTCAATCATGACTATATTTAACGTAGTTTTATTGAATCATGTATTAAAATGTAGGTATATAAAATAATATTAATATTTATATTATATGCTTTAAATATCAGTTATCATCTAATCTTAATCATTTATAAAGCCCATTATTTCCAAAAAATCTTATTTTCAGTCTAACCTGAAAAAATAATATAATTTTTCCTATTTAGATTACACACTAATGAGAGTTAATATTATGAGAGCGTTAATGAAGCATGGCCAATACTCGAAGATTATTGAAGCGTTAATGAATTTTAAGCGAAAATGAAAAATCCGTGTGCAAATCTCTGTGCTCTATTTCCCATTTTTATTTAAACGTGTAAACATTTTATGCCATAATTTTCTTTGAAGTTAATAAAGACAGTTTATTATCGAAAAGGGTGTTTGATTATATTGCATAATTATAAAGATTGTTTTATATATTTCTTTTAAGAAAGTGAGAAGTTAGGTGATACTCATTGTTAATAATTAATGGAATGACTATTCTTAAATATTTAAACTTCAAATTCTAATTTTAAATTAGTTTGAGTTGAAAATACTCGAATCATTTAATTTCTTAAAGTATGAATACTAGGAATCAAAATTAAGAGAAAATTATTTGTATTTTTAGTTTCATCTTTACGAGAACAAAACACACATAAAAACATTCAATAAAAAGTTCTTTAACTCACTTTTTGTCTGATTGATTGGCTGTTCACGATCAATTTTTGCACTCAAAGTCTAATTTGACAGTGAATTATAGTTTACAATGGAATCCAAACCAATTAAAACGTTCATGCATGAATCGAGATTCGGACTTACAAACTCTTGAACTAAAGGCCCAATATAAGTTTCAGCCATCATTTAAACAAAACCAAACATTGAAAAAGCGTGAAATTATTATCGTGCAGTTTGATTTACATAGTTATAATTAAGTATTAGCAAGTAAGCATATTATTTATATTGTCTTTCAGCCCAGATTATATATACTTATATTTAATTAACAGATAATTTGTTTTCTCATGTATAATTAAAAATTGTGTATCAAAATATAAGAACGTTCTATACAAATACTTATTATCTATACAAATGAAGATTAAAATGTATTGAAAACTAGCATTTGAAATTTCTGACAAATATTTAAGGATTTATTTTGCTGACAAAAAATCAAATGTTCCATTTGATTGCATCAGATCAATCATGAACACAAAATTTGAATTGATTGAAAATTGCTGATTAGTTATTATAAAATTTTTATAGTTTCATACAGTAAAAAAGATTTAATTATGCTATTGATGTGATATTACTTTCAATTTATATACTATTAGGCCTCATAATAATTTAAAGAAGAAGGTAACATCTGTTCTTAAGGAAAAATAAGTTAAAAACAAACCTGAAGCACTATAATTAACGAATTATTTTATTAGGTAGCACCAATTTTTTTTGCTTCAAACATTTGAGTTAAAAAAAATTATATTTTTTAAATTTATGATTCCAAATATTCTAATTATTGTAGAAGAATCTGACAGTAAAATTTTGAAACAATAAAGTGAATCTTTATTCGAGATTTGATTGAAAGTGCTTGAATTATACCAGTTTTATTATTCAGATCAGTAATTTTTTTCAATTATTTTGCATAAGATTTGATTGTATTTCAAAATTAAAAAGCAAAATGTTATTTGATACAGCTCCTTAATAAATGAAAATTAAAGTAACTAAAATTGCTAAGGGTTTTCTGATGAAATGATGCTATAATTATTAAATTTCTACATGCGTAAATAAACCAAACTTTATTTAATTTTCAGAAAAAATCTATTTTTTAACTTCTGTGTCAAATTCTGCGCAAAATAGCTTTCTTTTCAATATGAATTTATAATAAATCATAGAAAAACATTATTGTAACAAAATGTATTAAAATTATTTGCTCTAAAAGCCACTTAGATCAGTTATCAAAAACAACGCAAAATTGTATAAAATTAGTATACTGATTAGGTTGATATTATAAAGTATTCACTGCATATGAAAATTAATTTTTATGAAATCATTTTTCGTTTTCTTGTTAGTTTTATGAATTAATTCATTAATAAAGAATGAAACACTATAAATATTTAATATGTAATTATAATACACATATATGTTTTCAATATTTCGGATTGTTTTCCTTAAGGGAAATATTTTTTATAGAAACTCTTACTGGCAAAGACATCAGTAAAAAGAAAAACACGCGTTTCCAAAAAATCAATATTACTGTCTGAGTTTTCTTATTTCAATGTGTAAGGAGTTTGGTAAAATAAACATTAAAACTATATTCTTTGAATTGGGAAACCTTTTTTTATGCAGTTTTGAACTATACATTCTTTAAAATGTCAATTTTATACTTCATTGAATGTAATATTTGAATTAGATATTTATTTTTATCAAGCAGATGAATTTAATTAACCTATATTAGCATTTCATATGAAGTTTGATAATCTTTCTGAAAAAAATGTTGTCTTAAAGAAATTATTTCCAAATTATAAATATACTAATATCTCAAACGTGTTTCTCAAATTATAAATTTATAAAATAATATATTAATAACTTAAAAGAAATGTATTGTATACTAAAGATATTTTTAGAAAAAAGTATTAAGAAAGTAACCGCAGTGAAGGCTGTTCAAAAAGAGCAATAAAAAATAACATTTACGCGTTTTTTCTTTTGTTTGAACTCAATGAAATTTATTTGAACTTCTTTTATTCAAATTTCGAAGACAAATGGCTTAGTGGTAGTGTTCCACGCTCATATCTGCGGTTCGATCCTCAAACTGGGCAAGGTCGATTCAGCCTTTCATCCCTTTAGTGGTCAATAAATTGAGTACCAAACATGCTTGGAAACTAAACACTGGGAGTTTCGCATTAGGCGATCAACAGTCCCTAATCGGGACATATGCTACACACTCCAGGGCCTGTCTGTCAAGAAAACAGAGATGGACACTGTAGGCACTGGCCCACATGGGCTGTCATGCCCTACAGAGTTTAATTCAATACTTCTTTCATTTTTAAGAGATAAAAATTCTAAGCTTAGAAGATTATTGCTTTTTGATCTAAAATAGTATTGAGCTCTTTGTTAAACTGAAAGAGAAAAAACCACATTTCATCATATTAAACGCTCATTTACACAGGTGAAATTTGTTTAATATTTGATGATTCGAAGATTAAGCATCCACCTCGAATGATAACAATTATAAGTATATATAAGCATACTACTAGCATATAGTCTTGTGTAACATAAGGTTATTATTATTTTTTTTGCTTAACTCGTTTGATACTCTTTTAAGAAATATTTCAAGGATAATTTTTGATGTTATTGAATGTATTTTCTCACATTTTTATTCAAAAATCACTGTTGTTGTTACGAGACATTTTCAGCAACACTAAGACTATGTCACAAAAGACGATGCTGCCTAGTACAAATGTTGAAATTCATAATGTAAAAGGCAAATCTTATCATGAACCCACTGAATTGAAATATTTAATTTGAATATTCTTAAATTACTTTATATAGTTGTCATGACTTTAATCAAGTTTCTGTTTCCAAATATTTACAAATGATGGTTCAAGTGTAACGTTTAGCAAGTATGACATTATAGACATTTAAAGTTTCTTGATGCTTAACATTAGCATATTATCTAGATTTATTGTGAAAGAAAAATAAAGAATATGTTAGACGGCTATGGAATGTTGTGGGAAACATAATTTTTCTTATTCATTTATTGTCATACTTGTTCAGACTGTAAAGTATAAATTAAGCTGAAATAAAATATATTCATAAAATATCGCATGCCATATTATTTATGATTAGATTATTCTGGACTTTTGAATTGAAATATAGTAATACTCGAAAAGATAAAGTCTAAATTTGTTCTCGAATCATATTAATTCATATAGTTCTTGTGAACTATATTCTTTATTTTTTACTTGAATTCTAACAATTCAATCAATTTTCATTATCTACTAGAAGATGTTATTTTTTGTGTACGTAAAATTGTTTTCCGTAATAGTTAAATTAATGTTGCCTTAAGGGAATTTCTTTCATTGAATTATTTTCCTTACGTTCAAGAAACGTGAAAACTCTCAATAATTCTTAAATCAATCAAAATGAATCATTTTTCCTTTTTTCTTGGAAAAAACACAAGAATAAATTTTATATATGCACTTATTGATCTTCTTCAAATGATTCTGACATTTCGATAATAACATTGTGACATATGCACAACAGTTACAAAAATACACTTTGATTGTGATAAAAATATCACTGAATGCATACACTTGTGTCATTGAATCTACATCAAAATAAAAAAAGATTTTTGAAAAAACCTATTTTGATCTTTTTAAAATTTTATTTTTTACACTGAAATGATATTCAATGTAAAAAATGCTATATATTTGAGGAATAGATAAATATATTACATTTATTTTTAAAATGAGACTTAATAACATTAAAATACTATGTGTTAATTTAATATAGCTGGTTCAAAATAAATTATAAATACACTACAATTGTTATAGGAAATATAATAATTTAGTAATTTTAATTTTATTGAAATATAGAAAAAACTTATTTGCTTAGAATGTATTTCTTACTTAAAAACAAATAATAAAACAGTCATGGTGAATATTTAGAAATGTCATAGCAATCTTTTATGAACAAAGAGTTGGGAATTTTTACGGAGGCCCTTTCTCTTTATCTTCTGGATCTGAAGTGCAATATAAATCTCGCTGAAGATTTCATACATCATGATTTACTGAAAATGAACACTTCTTTGTGTAATTTGTTTTGATTCAGAAGATAAAAGTTCAGGCATTTAACTGCTTTTAATTATTATTAGTTATATTCATTGTGAATTCATCTGTTTTGCATTTATTTATTTAATATATTAAAAAATGCAATGTATGTGCTTAAAATTCATAATTTATGATGAATAATCCCTATTCTTAATTTATTCATGAAATTTAACAGCATTATTATTATTTCATATTGTTAGAATACATATTTTTTAAAATTTTTTTATCAAATTTGTCATTTAATCATATTTTAAAATAAATGTCTTCTAAAATTTTTTTAATTACAATTTTGTCAGTATTTTTCTTAAATTATGACTTTTTGCTTTTATTGACAGTAAACAATAATACAAAAATGTAATGAATATTAGACAGCGTCCTAGATTAAGAAGCAGGATAGTAAAAACAGATTTGGCACTTTTACTTAATCAGAAACAATATCTGAAACATAGGATTATGAAATGTGAGAAACATATATTTTTATGTTATTATTCATGGTTGAAATTACAACTTATATTTAAAACAAATTGAACAAATCGTGTGGCGCATATTTTAAGTTTAAGTTCATTATTATAAATTAGAGGAAAGGTAAAACAAAATGCTTAAAATTATTCTTGAATATAAATAGAAGCAAGTATGAAAAAACATATTTATACAACGGTTTTAAGAAAACTTATACTTTAAAAATTCATATGCAAAGAATTTTTATGATGTTAAAATATTACCGAATGAAAACTTGTAAAGATTTGTTTCACTTCTTTTCGTGACATTCACACTAGAATCAAAAATTCTGTGGAGTTCTCAAAAATTTTTGTTTCGTTCTTTCCAAAGTTTCAAAGATTCTTATTTGTTACAGCATATGGAGGAATTTGTTTGTTGTTTATTTGTCTTTACTTATGATTTGGTTGACAGGATTACTGATTCTGGTGCCACTACCACAATCTTGCTTCTCTTTGACAGATTTCTAGAGCAAAGAATAAAATTTTTCTAATGGCTGGTATTTCGAACACTTTCTTGACTATTTTCAAAAAAGTTGAAAATACTTCTGTTTGTTTTTGCATTTCATAAATGTCAAGTGCAATTGATGACATCATTTATTTCGTGTAGTTTCAATATTTTATAGATGTTGAGATAGATTTAAAATTATGTATAAAGTACTATCACCCAAATATATTTCTAAATGTTTCAATTACATATAAAATAAATGAATTCTAGGTATAAAACGAATAAGAATAAATGAAGTATGGATTAATACATATGCCGATATTTCTTTTTCTGCATCTATCTCATTTTGAAAAGATTTGAGATTCAATTGAAAAAACTATTATGGTTCATTTGCTTATAGAATTAGATTATTGTAAACAGATATTTGAATGCAGTTATTTAGATATAGTGTGATTAGTGTCAGCTGTATTACGTGATTATAAAGTGAGTTTCACTATTTTTCAAAATATGTCGATAAATTGGAAAACTATTTTAGGGACATTTTTAATAGGGAAAAGTATAGTCTAAATTTTCATAAATTTAATATTTATATGCATTTATATCATAAATAGTAATTTTGTTAAAATATTTTAAAGTAGTATTAATCATTTATTAATAGAAAGAGTAATTTTTAAATGAAATTTCTTCTGCTTCCGAAGATGTCGGAATCTGAATTGTGCAAAATTCTAATATCACTTTGAAATAATCTTAACAAAAAAATTGTCAAACATGATATAATAAATAAAGCTCATTAGCTTGTGATATTAAATTATTAATTCATAATATTGATACATCCAGATAAGTATTCATTATGATATTCCTTAAGAGTTTATTTTACAAAATATCACTCATATTTATAATTTCCATGGAATTGGAATCTAACTTTGAGCTGATGCTCAAAGTATAACTAATACTCTAGTGGGAGACTGAATGACAAATAACAACTGAATGATAAATAATCCAAACATTAGAATTTTATTGTTAATATGAATTATAAATAATAATTTTATATTATAATAATATAATATTTCATAGTAGATAAAAATTATTTTAACATAAAATATTAATAATTTTTACAATTAAAAACTCATTATTTTTAAATTGTCGTAAAACTGTAGATTGTTTACTTTTATAGTTTTTGTATATTTTTCAAGAAATTTATATAATGTAAGTAATAATTTATTTTCTTAATATTTTGATTAATTTATACTTAAAAATACAAACACTAAGTAATTTTTTTTCATTTTATCAATTAACAATGAAGAACTATAAATTCATGCATATATGTTTTAGTTTCTTGGAATACAGGTAACAGAATAAATACAAAGTATTATCAGACAAATACAACTATCTATTTTGATTCTAGTACTAACTAATAATGACTGCTCTTCGAATTTTTTGTAATGTACTCTTTTTTAACATGAAAAATACAAATATTTATATTCATAGATGTCGTAGTGTAAGACGACATAACCAAACCCTGAGAAAATTGATGTTTATATTTTTATTGTCACTTTAAGAGTTCTTCTTTTTTTCCTTTCAAACTATGCTGTTAGAAAATAAAGGAGAGGATGTAATTAAAGTTGGCAAAATGAGACAAGTGTTATAAAATATTAAAATTTTCCTTTTGAAATGGATGGGTGGTCTTGAGAAAATTTCAAGAACGTTTGTGTTTTATGGTATCTATTATATGTAAATCTGACCAGTCGGGATGGAGAGGGAGAGATCTCTGACCATTCCCATAGAAATATAGGAGATACTATAGAACTTTAGAGAACCAATGGTGTAAAGAGGAGGAGCCAAGACAAGAATTTTGAAGAATTGAAAACTGGATCTAAAAAAGCAGAACACAGAAGAAAAGGAGTAAGCGATTGAGGACTGAATCCTCATTGAGCAGAATGAGAGTAGCTGAAAGATTTAAGTTCTAAACGGAGAACAATTGCCCTGTCCTGTAGAAGACCTGTCTCGACTTCCCTGAATAGAGCCTACGACGTTCGACATATAGATGAAGATAAAAAGCTAAGAAATTACGATGAAGAGTCAACAAATTCTGATGAAAGATAGCAAAGTAAAAAGAGAAAACTCATGGGGAATGAGTAAGCTAAGTGAGATGTTGAAATATCAGTGATTGGAGATGAAAAGCGAAGATGACGAGTAGAGGACGGGAAGTGGATGGGGAAAGAGAATCATCGACACCGGAGAGTGGCGATGCCATTGACAATTATTTAATCTAGAATGATTTAATTGTAAATGTAAACTTCTCTTGTTATTAAGTTGCTAAAATAAGTTATTAAGTTTTATTATATTTGTTTGCATCTTTGTCTCTGTCATTCAATTATTAAAAACGAATCTTGGTTTTCATCACAACATCATCAATTGATCACAACAATTGTTTTTATTTCAGTAAATATATCAATATGATATGCAATCAAAATAGAAATAATATGTTATTTGTGGAAATAATGTTGAAAAATAAATATCCCGAATGTATATATATATATATATATATATATATATATATATATATATATATATATATATATATATATGTGTGTATGTATATATATATACACATAAAATTATGTCAATGTGTAGCGGAAATATTATATACTGGCTAGAAATTTCTTGTCTTTATAAAAACTAAAGCTAAAAGATTGCACTAAACTACTACTTTGAATCCTTAAAGTTTTAAAAAATTTCTAAATTTTATAGCTCTGTTTTTGCAAATAATTTTACAAGATGATTCCTTAGTATAATAATAACTAATATAATTTTCATTTGTATAATATTTGTAAAATTATGTTAGCAATAAATTCTAATTTTTAAAATAAATTCAAATAATCAGTTCTTAACTTTTTAATAGATTGCATGTCGTAAATTCAGTTATTGATTTTTTATTGTAAATTCGAGTTTTTCAGCACACGATATCTAATAATAAAAGATACTTCATGAGATAATCCCATTTTTACAGTATTATCTTTCTTTATTTTTCAGAAATTTGGAATCGTGTTCTGTTACTTGTTTGCTCAAATAATTTCAGTACTCCTCCGATATTGCAATGCTTACAGCTACAATTCCATTTAGAATTTGTCGGAAAATGTACAAAGTAAATACATAAAATATAGTAGTTTTGGTTCCAGACAAATTGTGTTGTTTACAAGAAGCTTTTGCTTTACTGCAATTTTTCAACACTGGTTTTCTTCATTTTTATATTCTATTTTGTTTCTTTGGTATAAACTAAAAGTATCAGTATGTTTGATAGGAAAACAATCACAGGCATATACTATTTTTCTCTACGTACTACAGAAAATATCAAATAATATTATGTTCAGAGAAAATATTTAAACTTTTCATAGTTCAGATTAAAATATGACACAAATATCCTGAGGGAATGATAAAAGCTCTTAATAATTCATTTAAGTTTTTACTGAGAGTGATTTAATTCAACACCAATACATTTGAAAAAAATATTAAATTTTATGAGAAATATGTTGCAAAATATTTTTAAGGGAATTCTTTTTTAAAATATAATATTTGTTCCTAAATAAAATGCACTATTTGTTTCATATAAGAATTATCAACCAAAAATGTATTTTTTATTTAAAATATTAACTAGGCAATTTAATTTAAAATAGTTAAGTGTAAGCGAAAATTTTAGTACTTAAATTCTGAATAAAAAATGAATAAATTTTCAGTCATGCGAAGTTAATTATTATTACTATTTAATGTGATAAAAATATTATTAATACACGAATCAAACAGATTGGGATTTGAATTTACTAAAGCAAATTCAAAAGACAATTTTGTTTGAAATTTTAAATATAATTATATTTTTGCAATGCTTATTTATTAATATGTGATGATTATGAAATATTCACAATCTCATAACACACAATTTGAATTAATGTGAATTTTTGTCTTACTAATTAAAATCACTTAAATTGTCTATTTGTTTGAATACTGATGGTAAGATGATGTTTTTTTAAAGGTTGATTGCTAGTCAACCTTTTTTTCAATTAAAAATAAAGTAAATGTTAGAAATAACCCTGTTTGTGTTCATGTACTCCTTTCATATATTGCGGTTTTTTAATGAGAAGAAAAGTTAAATTTATTTAATTATAAAAGGTTTTAATAAATGTAGGTATATACGAATAATGAGCCCTATAGCCATACATTTTATATTAGGTTTCATTAATAAAATTACGCAACAACTATGGCATTTTATTGATTATTTCAACTTAATATGTCATTTAATATTCGAATAAACTTTAAAATTATTCTTATTCTTTAAAATTATATATTATATTCTTTAAAATTATATATTATAACTTTTGATAATTTTAACTTTGCATAAAACCATTCTATTCTTGTGTGTGGAATAAAGTGCAATTTCATTGCACCTTATTTTAATTTTTATAGAAAATATCTGAAAATATATTAAAAGTTACCGGTATGAAAATTAAAATATTCAAAATTACCTGTTCAATATTAAAAATAATAAAATGATATGACATGACGTATTTGCTTAAATATGAGTTAGATTTCATAATCTTTATTTTCAATTAGAAGATTGCCAGTTTAGTATGTTGTGGCTATCTGTGTGCTGAAATATTAATAAAGGGTATTAATGTTAACTATAAGAGTATTATTAATTTATTCATTGCTTTTAAGAGAATAAAATAATATCGTTGTATGTGCAAAATTAAATAAAAAACTAAACTATGGTTCTTCATTGATTTGTAAAATAACGAATAATACATTTGTATGTTATAAATTACTGTCAATTTAACTGAAATGAAAAACTAAAAAACGGAAATTTTTACAAACCAAAATTTTGAAGTTATCTTCCGGTTTTCATGATATTATTTTCTTATAAGAAAAATTTAATTTGTGATAACACTCCTTTTTTATTTGCACGAATTGTAGGACATTCGAATCTTGGAAAAAATTCCATTGCTTTACAAAATTAATCTAAATTATCTGATTATTATTTAAGTTTTTTTTCAAACATGATTGTTTACTCTTTACATCTTTTAAGCATTTTGTCAGTAATTAATGTTTAAGGTTGTCTTCTGGTTTAACGAAAAGTTAGTTAATCTTCTGATTGGCTTCATATTTTATTATGTCGATTTTATTATAGGTTTTTCTAAAAGATCCATTTAATTTAATTTATTCACCAGTATACACTGTCTTTTTAGTTTAGTTTATTTGATTACACTTCACTTTAATAAGCTTGATATTTTGATGATTGTTGTAAATTGTTTTTGTTCTTAAAAAGATTTTTCACCAAGAATATATTTTTGTTAAAAATCAATTCACATTCATATACTATATTTATAAAATTTTATGATTAGAAATCTTTTAAAAACAATGCCATTGAGTTTTGCTTAAAAATACACTGTGCTAAATAAGTTATAGTATAAAATCATAGTATTAACTATGACTATTACGTTAGCAAATTAAAAAAAAATACCTTATATAAAATTTATATAAAATTTTTTTTTGAGTTCAAATTATTTTCTGGAAAGATGGATAATAAGCTTACTTTAAAATTAAATTTGTTTTATTTTTCATAATGTTCATTTTTTAATGTTTTAATTTGTTGTTTTGATGAATAAACTATAAAAATTTTCAATCAGTAACACAAACTTAGCAAAAAGTTTAAAATATTTTATAACAGTAATTCATTTAATTATTATTAAAATGTGATTAAATAATATAACTATGTATTTGATGTCATTTAGGAACGGAAATCAGCGCATGTTAAAAAAATATATTATAAGATATATATATTCCATATATACGTATATCTCGTATTATTAGATAGATACGGAAAAACGCTGTGGTCATTAAGGCTCAAGGAAATTGTTTCTATTTATAGAAAGTTTCGATTTTTAATCTAGTTACACAATAGATTCTCAGATGATGAAATTAAATATTAATTTTCTACTTGAGAAATGTCAGTATGTTGTCATAAAAAGTTTTGTTCATTTGGGAATTTTCTTGTATACATTTGTAATAATATAATGAAAAGAGCCATAAAATGATAAATCAACCAAATAAAAAAGTTATTAAAGAGTTTAGTGTTATATTTTTTGGACAAGTTACTAATATTTTAAAGTATTTTTTAATAGTTGTAAATTTAATTTTTAGTAATAGTTCTAAATTTTGTGTTCATTCTTCTTTAAGCAACTAAAACTTGATAAACATTATTAGAGTTATTAAGAGCTGTTAATAGTATAAAACTAGAAAACATGAAATGCATTTTCTGAAACATTTTTCAACAGTCTAGGTACATTTAGGTAAATATTTGTTATTAATGTGATTCAGAATTATTTTGTGATTTACAAACCGGAAATTGAAAACTTTTGTGAAACGCATTTCAATTGAATTCTTTTAGTTTTTGATTCAAATTACATCTGATATCTTTGAATAAATGTTAACACAATACTGTCAAGTCTTGCTTTCTAGTTTTCCCTTTTATACGCACGTATCTAAAGTAAATGCAAAAAAAAATAAAAGGAATCAAATTTTTGTGATACATATTTAAATTACATTTTCCCTGATAATTTTAAATAAAATACTGTTTATTTATAAATATCAGGATAAGCATATATATTGAAAATGATATTTGTATGGATTCAAAACTCTTATTTCATTATTTTTTACTAGATTACACATTTTGAGCTTCATTATATTATATAAAACATTATATAGAATGTAAGATTCATTATATGTGTAATTGAAATCAATAGAATAATTATAAATTTTAAAGAATTTTTTAATTTAAAGAAATGAAAGTTATAAAACATTTTTGATGCTAATATCATCTTTTATAGTTTTTAAATTTTTTTAATAGTACTTTGAACTATGACATAACCTTAAGTATTATAATTTTCAGAAGAAATGTAGAGAGCTAAATTAAATTGCAAGTATTATTTACGGAGCATTACAGTTTCTGAATCTTAACTCGTAATTTATGGTGTATGGAATCAATGCAAAATGCTTGAATCAAAACTATGACTCAATAAATTATATGTCGAAAAAGGAAAAGAAATTATATATTCAAGCTTACATGTGTACTTATATTTACTCACTGAAAGAAGTCCATATATATACAATACTGCTATATTATAAAAACAAAATTTAACTCTTCCCATTCCAAATTGAAAAGTTTTAAGAAATCTTGATCTAAAGTATTTTATCATGTGTCTAATGCTAGTTTAGCATCACATGCATTCTTTTATTGTTCACTTTCCTTATCTAGTGTTATAACTACGGCATTTTTGAAAACTGTCAAGTATATGGAAATTATAAAATGTATTTTCACTTTCCATGTTCTTCCAAATCATTTGACAAACTACGGTGGAACAATTTTAAAATGTATACAAACAATACTTCTGTAGAAATATCACGTTTTTAGGTATTTAGCTTTTAAATGCATATATATCATTACGTTTTTTTCAGAAAAATTACAATATTCTAAAATGTATCACTAAATCATGCGTTATTTTAACTTCTTCGATTGAAATGCACTGGTCTTATTTTACAACCACTGATTTCACTAAATTAAGTTGTACTTTTCTGAATTAAAATTCTATTCAGAATAATTTTTACTCATTGTTAAGTAAATAGCTTTTGATTTTTTCAGCTCAGTATATATTAATTAATAAACATGTCTGGAGAGGCTTTAAAATTTTTTAACTTTTGTCATTTTTCTGAATGTTGTCTTTCATGTAATACATTATAGTCTATTTTCTTGCTTTTATATATATTGCATTCTACATGCAACGTTTTGAAATATAAGATATATTTACATTACAATATGCAATTTTTGTGTATATAATTTCCGTATTACTCAGTTTGCTAACAAAGAACTAGATATTTTGCATAATTTGAATTTTTTTTATCTTGAAGCTCATATTGATACATACTTGAATCATAGAAATGTGGTAGAAGGAAAGTTTGTGTTTCTGCTTTTTTCAGGTAGATGGTGATATTTCCAAGTTTCTTTCGAAATGAGCACACATCAATTATCTATTTAATATAATCTTGGAACGCATGACATTTTGAAAGTTTATAATAGTCTTTCAAAACATTTCTGATGCTAGACTGTTCTCTTCGAGCCATCAAATACTCTTTCAATTAGGATTATTTTAGTATTAGAATATTAGAAATTGCATTATTAATAGAATATTAGAAATGATATTACAATTAATTTCCTTTATAGAATACATAGCATATAATCAGTTCTAAATTAAGAAAGATTCTAGACATGCATCTTAAGAATATGATTGATATACAAAGTTTCTTAAAGTAAATGAGTAATAGCATTTTAATAAGTTTGAGTTTATCTAAGCAGATCACAAAAATGAAATCAGTATTTTGTTGAATTAATCATAAATCTGATTTAATTGGATTATCAGAAAAAATAAGAATGTCTCAATTGCTATAAAATCACATAAAAATTAATTTTAAATAGATGTATCATATAAGTTCAATAATTATCCTGATATATCTACTAATTAACATACTAAAATGCATCAAGAGTTAAAAACTTTTTTCTTACCTTTTGTTATTATAGTAAATTCGTGTCCTCTTTACAAGTTTATAGCTATAATTCCTTGCTTTCCTTCATTTCGACAAATTTCTGGAATATATGCTTTTTTTAAAGAAAGTTTATTACCATGATTAAAGTTTCAAGACAGAAAATATACATTTTCTTCAATAAATTCGAGCGAGCATGGTTTTCTTTTACTCTACTTCCTATAGGTCAAGTTTCTTCTTATCACTTTAGTTTGTAGACGATGAATTTAATCTTATGCTCCATTTTTTTAAATTTGAGTAAGTCTTAGACATCAAAACGTTATTTCATTATTGTATACTAAGAAGCATTTTTTGTTGACTTGAATCGTAAGCAAAACCCACCTCTATATTTCTAGGTTGCTTAAATAGTTCACAGTATCTTCCTCAAAATTGTTAATAATTGTTAAAAACTGACTTTTTCAGTAATCAGCATTGCTAAACAAGCATAAAAGTTTATTTTAAGTATTTTTCTGTTTTTAGAATCAGGATTGATATAAAAGCTATAGTCTCTGAAGTGACTTATGAAAATCCTGTGAAGCCTAGACAATAACATTTGAAATTTATATATAATCTTATCTTAAACCAAGAAATAAATTATTAAGTACATTTATCATTATTAGTATTTAGCTTTTGTTTCCTTTTATTTCGAATAATACAATTAATTAACTCTTTCGTAAGAGAATTAAGCTATACAGAGTTAGTTGTTCGAATATTGAATTATTCGAAAAAACTATTACGTAATATTTCAAGTAATATAATCCAATGTTTATTAAAATATAAGAGAAACAAGCATTTTTTATCATATGAACACATTTATGATTGGATAATTAAGGGTTCATGCATATTATGCATTATGATGATGTTACAAATTGCTTTAACAAATTTATTAATTTTTGCGGAAATTACTAAAGAGCACAATAATTACACAAAAGATCAATAGCTATTTATATTTCATTGTTCATCGTGTCAAAATCCGTTAGTTTAGCCATGGCAGCTTCTTTCTTACCCCCTAAACAAAAAACTCCACTTGGCTCTGGCTTTCGAATAATCCCCAGTCTCTGAGAACAAAAGTTGAATGCTCTTCCGCAACTTTTTTATTTACAAAATGTCAGGGACATTTGTTGGCATCAATTATTAATTGTAGAAGACGCAGAAAGACGGAAAAATTCTGGGTTATTCAGATACAAGTGCTCAGAGGAAATTCAGTTTTTACATTGATTTTGAACTTTTCAGATACAACATGTACAGTAAATTATATGTTAACATCATTTTAAATTTTACTAAAGACTAGAAGTAATGTAACTACTAAGCATATTTATTTTTATATTTTTCCTTTACCTTAAAAAAGTGAAACAAGGTTTATACTGTTAGAAACAAAACACTAATTATTTTTTTTTCTTTAAATATTTTGCTACAATAATTTACAAAATGCGTATATTATTAAGGAGACATTTCATTTTAAGCGATTAAACTGATAATTGAAATTACTTGATATTTATTCATATAGGAGTTATACAATTTATTAAGTTCTTTTAAAGCTTAATATATAAAATCAAATTAAAATGAAAAATTAGTGAATAATTATTTATTAATTAAAAATTATTTAAAAAAATTAATAATTATATAAATAACTGTAATTAAGGTTAAAAATGAATGATTACTAAAGGAAAACTTTAAACTTACTTGTAATGAACGGTAAAATCTATTATATATATACACTTACGTACATAAATTAAGGATAATGCAAGTTCGGACAAAGAAAGATACAGCAGCAAAACAAATGTGATTTATTTGTAAAGTCTAATAAACAAAAGGTAAAGAGCAAAAAAGATGCCATATGTTTGACATCAATAATAAAAATTGAGATTTTTACTCCCTGGAGCAAATTTCAAAATAGAACCTATTTACAAAAACCAATATAACAAGGTTGGTATGATGGTTAATACATAGTATCCCCCCATACGATGTAATACAGGCCGTACAACGCCTAGGCATGCTGACTATAAAATTATCGATCTGATCTTGGGGAATATAACACCACTCATCAAGGAATGTCCTCCGAAGTTCCAGAATACATGTGGGAGGGATTTGATGGGCTGCAATTCGTTGGGAAATAATGTCCCACACATGCTGTACTGGACTCAATTCCGGGGAGTATGCTGGCCACTCCATATGGGTGATATCCTCCGAATGACGGCATTCGTCTACAATGTTTGTACTGTGAGGATGGGCGTTATCATCCATAAACAGAAATTCTGTAACCATGTCGCCCCGAAACAAACGTAGATGCTGTTCCAGAATGACATCCTGATAGATGTGGTCTGTCATGGTTACATTCTGAACATGCAGGTTAGTTCTGGAACCCAGATTAATTCCTCCCTAAACGAGCAATCCTGCACCACCGTAACGGTGATGTTCTCTTGGTGGTAACGGGTACCAGTGTGTGTGGCCCTCTTCATATGAATGTCCGGCTGGAATTTAACTTTCAAAGTACTTAAAATTTCAAAATATAATTTCTTTTTACATTATGTATTTATGTATAAATATATTTAATATGTGCTTCTGTCTAAAGATAATTTGTATTTACATAACTATGAATATTTAAATATGCATTTTGCTTTATTTAAAATAGGGCATTCATTTTAATAACTGATAGAATCTTTTAATATTTCTATTTAATAAAATTAACTATAGTACATACAATAAAATACAAATTAAAGAGAACGCAACAATAATATCACAGATTAAATTAGTTATGTCAGATTGTGAAAGGTAATTGTTTTTTGAAGTAAAAAATAAAGTTGATTTGGCCACTCACATTACTGTTTTTTTTTCAAGTTATGAGAAATATTTTGAATAACTTTAAATTTTACAAATCATGAAAGTGATGTTAAGATAGTAAAGTAAACGGCATAATTGCATCGAGTGAAATGAAAATATAATAGTTGATAACCTTTCCTTGTTGAGTTATCTTTCTTTTCTGAAACTTTCTTCTTCTTTCATCACTACACGTCACGTTTAAATTATTTTGAGACGTCAATTTATTAAATAAATGTAATAAGAATAAAATATAGAGATATGAATATCACACTTTGAAACACAATCATTTACACTAACAAATGGGAAGATAACATCAAAGACAGTTCACTAATAAAGCCATTAATGTACTTCTATTAACCAACAACTCTCTCAGTGAGTTAAAATGCCAAATAAAGTCTTATTTCTTTATCAGCATGGATTTGTTGTACAAAATCATGCCGGAATCTCAAAACATTATCATTTAGTAATCATACTAGATCATGTAGTATTAATCATTCAGGGACTTTATTTGAAAATATTTTCATCTACATGTGTATCATACCTAATTTAGAGTTAGCTTCTTCTCAGCTCATTTTAAAATAGTATCGATAATTTATTTAGAATATTAAAAAAAATAATATAATGTTTAAGAACAAGCCGAAGTATATGAATGATTCCAATTTTTGTACTAAAATAGATTCGAATTATAAGAGAAAATGCCAAGCGCAAATGATTTGATTTCTATAAAATCAATCGTAAATTTAAAACAATTAAAAAATTAATCGAGCATAATAAAATATTTTCTTCATTATGTAGGACACAATTATGCATTAGAATAGCGCATGGGTAGATTCAATTAATGGTAACATGGCAAAATGTTTGAAATAATTAATGATTCGATATGTTTGATTAGCCATGCTACTAAATAATGAATTCAAATGGACTGTATATCTTAATAAAAACAACATTTATTCAAACATAATAAAACATTAAAAAGGGATAGCGGAAGACCAACGGCAGGCCCATCTGTCACCTTCCAATGTTACAGGCTACTCTCTTACAAATTACGTAAACAGCTCCCTCACTTGGGGTGAGTAGGAGCGCCATCTATATGATAAGGTTGGTCTTAACATACTCCCCCGGGATGAAATGTTAATTTCAAAACAATATCATGAATTTACATTGAAATATAATTAACATTACGCAATTAATAGTTCTAAATATTTGAAAAATTCAAATGTTTAACACTTGACTACATGAACATTATACAATACGATAAACACACATTACAATATACATATATAAAATGTATAATATATATGAATAATAAACAGATAATGTTGTTGCATTTTTCAACAATGATCAATATTTTTTAATTTATAGGTAAAATGCTTAAACTTCTGACGTTACGTTTTACAATTGTACCATTTGGTAAGCTTAAGTTTACAACTCTTATTTTAGAGTCATTACCTGGAAAAACCTGTTCTATTCTATCAATTAAATATTTATTAATAGGAAGATTATCTTCTTTAATTAAAACTAAGGAGCCTATCACTACATTGTTCTTTTCAAACTGCCATTTTGTTCTTGCAAATTTCTTAAATAATCTCTTCTCCAGGGATCCCATATTTGTAGTGTGGCCTTTGTTGTTTCTTTTCCATCTATTAAGATTACTTTCATTTATATTAGTTAAATTGGGTTCGTTAATGCTTTTTAATTGTCTGCCAATTAAGAAATGATCTGGACTAAGTGTTTCGAAGTAATCGAAATAAGAACTTAATGGAGTAAGGGGTCTAGAATTGAACATTCCTTCGATTTGAATAACTATAGTTAAAAATTCTTCTAAAGTGAAGCTGTTGTTTCCTACTATGCGCTTTAAGTGATATTCAAATGACTTTACACCTGATTCCCAAAGACCTCTAAAATTAAGTGATCTAGGAGGCAAAAATTTCCAATCAGTATTTTCATCCAAGAAAAATTACTTAATTTATTATTAAGATTTTTCAGAACATCATTAAATTTTTTCAGTTCTTTATTTGCCGAATAAATGTTCTTGCATTGTCAGTGAATATTTTAGAACATTTGCCTCTTCTAACGATGAATCGCTTGAAAGAAGCTAGAAAGACTTCTGAAGACAAATCAGTTATGATTTCAAAATAAACTGCACGAGTAACAAAACAGATAAAAATTGCTACATATACACTACTAGCCATTAAAATTGCTACACCAAGAAGGAATGCAAATAACAGAACGATATTTATTGGACACATACATTATAGTGGAAAGAACAAGTGATTAGATTTACAGGAATCAGGATGTATAGATCTTGAGAAATCAGTACCCAGAGCAGCCACCTCTGGCTGCAGTAACAGCATTTATCCGCCTAAGCATGGAGTCAAACAGAGATTGTATGGCATGTACGGGGATCTCAGTCCATGCAGCTTCAACACTATGCCAAAGTTCATCGACAGTAGTGGATGGTGAATGATGGCGTGCCAATCGCTCGGCAACCATTGACCACACGTTCTCAATTGGTGACAGATCAGGAAAACGTGCTGGCCAGGGTAACAGTCGAACCTGTGCTGTACCAAGGAAGTTCAGAACAGTACGGGCACCATGCGGTCGTGCATTATGCTGTTGAAACAAAGCATTAGGGAGGCCTCGAATATAGGGCAGAGCCTCGGGCCTTAACACATCGGAAATGTAATGGTTGCTGTTCAAAGTGCCGGTAATACGAACAAGAGGTGATCGAGACGTGTATCCAATGACACCCCATACCATCACTCCAGCAGATGGGCCTGTATGGTGATGTCCAATGCAAGCTGGCAATGCGCGTTCTCCACGATGCCTCCAAATACGGATGCGGCCATCATGGTCCTGTATACAGAACCGAGATTCATCTGTAAAGATGACGTGATGCCATTCCCGCGTCCAGGTTTGTCGCTGATCACACCATTGAAGGCGCTCCTGTCTGTGACGCAACGTCAATGGTAGCCGAAGCCATGGTCGCCGTGCAGACAATCCATGCTGCTGCAAATGTCGTCGAACTGTTCGAGCAGAAACTTGTTGTCTTGCGAATGACTCCATTTCTCGACTCAGGGTTCGTGACGTGGCTGTACGATCCTTTGTGACCATGCGGATAAGATGTCTGTCTTCTCTGCTGTTGGTGATGGGGGGTCGCTGAGATCCTGCATGACGTTCCGTATAATTGTCCTGAACCCATCGATTCCATATTCTGCTAACAGTCATGAAGTCTCGACCGAGGCGAGCAGCAATATTGCGGTACGATAAACCGCAATCCCGGTATGCTATAATCCTTCCTCGATCAAAGTCAGACACGTGCTAATAGGCATTTCTTCTTCTTACACGAGACATTACAACAACTTTCTTTGCCGAAAACAACGTTGAAACGGAAATTGAATATGAGAAAACTGCTGCCAAATGTCTGGTTTTATACACATTGTAGATGTCGCTACTGTCACCTGCTTGGTATGAATGCGCTGAAAATCTAATCATTTGCATATAACAGCAAATTCTACCTGTCATGCAAATTTCACGTGTGTGGGGTGCCGCTTTCCTGGTGTAGCAACTTTAATGGCCAGTAGTGTACTTTATTAAGTGTTCCTTTTCTTGTATTTTTAAATCTAACATAGAATGGACAGCAGAAATCAATACATGTAACATTAAAGGGATAACTCTGTTCAATTCTTTCTTTAGGCAAATTGCCCATTATTTGATTCTGCATTTTTGGCTTGTTTTTAAAACATATCGGGCATTCATGCACTTTTTTTCTACACAAACTTCTACTATTAAATGGTCAAAACTTTTGTCTTACACAATACAATAAGGAATGTGGATGACATGCAAATATTTCTCATGAAAAAATTTTAGGATAATTATAGTTAGTTTATAAGATTTAGGAAGAATGATTGGATTTTTCTTATCTGTAAAAAAATTTGAATTATTTAATCTACTTCCAACTTTAAGAATATTTTCTTCATCAATATATGGATTTAAAGTTTTTTATTTACTATTACCTGAAATAGGGTCATCTTACAATTTTACTTATTTCTTCAGAAAAGCCTTCATGTTGTATAGCTCTTACCATAAACTTTTCTGCTCTTTCAACTTCTGTGAAGACTATAATATACCTTATTTTTTTTCAACAAATCGAATATAAATGAATTTTGAGATATTAATTTTAAAAAATTAGTGTTCTATTTAGAAAAATTGTCAGTTTTTCTTAGTTCGTTTCCAAATTCTTCTTCATTCAATGGAGCAATGGATTCATTTGGAAAGTCATCTTGTAACAGAAATGTTGATCCATGAAACTAAGTAGAATTCTGGACCAAGGAACTAGCATTTTCTCCTCGAGTAACCAGATCTGCTGGAGTGTTCTTTCCAGTGCAGTGATACCATGAGTTGACATCAGTCAGGGCTTGAATCTCTGTCACTCTGTTGGCTATAAATGGTTTCTACTTTCTTGATGAGCCTTTGATCCAGTGTAAGACAATCTGTGAGTCGATCCAGAGGTAAACTTTGGTTGTAGCCTTTTCTTGAATGATCTTTTTTATTTTGTCAACTAAGCGTGATACGAGAAGAGCTCCCATTATCTCTAATCTAGGCAAGGTCTGTTTCTTGACAGGTGAAACTCGACTTTTCGAAACAGCAAGTTTTATTTCTACACCATTATGCTGATAGACTTTAAGGTAAATTGCTGAACCATAAGCTTTGTTGCTGGCATCGGAAAAGCAGTGTATTTCCACTTTTTTATTGAAGATATTGTCCAGGATAAATCTTGGAACATTCATTTCTGCGAGTTGGGGAAGTTCCGTGCACCATTTAGTTCACTGTTCTTCTAAATCTGTTGGAAGCTTTTCATCCCAGGATACATTTACCCGTCATAATTCTTGTAATATACGCTTAATCCTTATGGTGAATGGAGCTAGGAGTCCTGTAGGATCGAATATCTTCCCAGCAGCTCGTAAAATGAATCGTTTCGCGTTATTCTTCGTTTTAAGGAATTTTATTAGATTTCTCACTTCCACTATCAGACAGTCTTCTGCAATATTCCAAGCAATACATAATATCTTCACTGAATCGGCATTCAATTCCACAGAAGAGGCTGGTGGGTGAGTATCAAAGTTTTCGTTCTCCCATCTGTTCTTTAAGCTTGACTCGTTGGAATTCCATTTTCTTAACTTCATACCAGCTTCCTGCATTATTTCCTTAGCGTTAGAAGAAATTTGGAAGGCTCCTTCAACATCATTTGCTTCAGTAATCAAATCATCAACGTAGAAACAAATGTTTAATGAGTGAACTGTGGTGTGATATTCATCACGATATTCGAGTCCTTATACAATAAGGCATCATATCGAAAGATATGATGCCTTATTATGGTGGCTAACAGAAAAGGACTTGAATTAATTCCAAAGAGAACACGCTTAAATCTGTAAATTTCAATTTCGTTATCTTTATGAAGAGCTTTACAATTTTTTCAAAGGAATCTTGTTGCATCTCTATCGTCACTTGACACAAGGATATTTGCAAAAACGCCTTATTGATATCGGCTGTGAATGCTACTTTATGGAAGCGAAATTTAATTAAAAAGTCCATTAAATTTGGATTAAGATTTGGGCTGGGTAAAAAACAATAATTTAAAGATAAGTTTTTGGTCTATCTATAAAGATATCAAGTCTTTATCTAGTTTTTGGGATATCTGATCATGGTCATAAGAGCTCGCATCAAGCACAATGCGTACTATTATTTTTGCAAACAGGTTGATGGGGAGCTAAAATATGTGATTACCTGAAGAGTATTTCTCGTGTAGAACCTTTTCTATAACACCTGTTTTCAAATAATCTTCTATTATTTCATTATACTGTTCATGTAAAGTGGGGTTTTTATTACGTCGTTTTAAAAGAGTATTAAATCTCTTTTCTGCAACTGCATAGTCATTACTTAAATCAAATGAATTAGAAATCCATGGTAAACACATTTCGTAGCAATTATCCTTGTATGTCATTTTCATTAAATTTTTGTAAAACAACATCATGAGAATCTAGCTTTGGATCATCTGTTACACCTAATGATTCTAGATCCCAAAACCTTTCTAAATCACTTTTCAAAGAATCATGATCATTTATTGCCAAACAGCACTGAAACTTATTTGGAATTTCTGTTTCGTTTATCGAACCTGTTGCTATCCAACCGAATACTGTTTCGCGTAAAATAATTTTTTCATGTTTTAATTTAATTTCATTTGATTTTAACACGTGATAAAAAAGTTCGCCTCCAATTAAGTAATCTATTTTCTCTGGCTCATTAAATTCAAGATCCGCATAATTTAAATTCTTGGGTAAATCTAATTTTGATATATCTATTTGTTTTGAAGGAGTGAGATCTGTAATTTTTGGCACTATCAGAAATTCAATGTTTGTTTCAAAATCTTTATAAGGATTAGAAATTGTTGTAGATATCATTCTTTTAACTATTAAAGAAGATCCGTTAATCCCTGCTATGGGTGCATTAACGTATTTTTTCTTTATTCCTAACAAAAGTCGGCAACTTCATTCGTATAAAAAGACGATTACGAGCAAGAGTCTAGTAAGGAGCGAAAAGAAGATAAAGTTCCGTTTTTTCCTTTTATTTGTATTTTGGTTTTTGAGAGTATAACGTACTTGGGTGCAAGAGAAGGGGAGAGACAGCGGTTGGTCATCGTAAGTGAACTTTAAACTTCGGTAGGGTCGCGTTGCCTCGAGGTCAAAGGATCTTCATTTATGGTTTCGCCGTCTCTGCATTTGAGAGTGTGGTGTTTCCGGTGTAGATTTTTCTTTTCACATATTTGGCAAGTTTTTTGATTTTTACTTTGCAAAAGCTTATTCAAAACAGTTAAACAGTTAAAACACAGATGTTTCTTTTTTATTTCGTTATAGCGATCATTAATAGACATTTCATGAAATTTTTTACATTTATAAATGGGATGAGAATTAATTGAACATATCGGACAATTGGAATTTGATTTTATCATCAAACTTACTTTTAAAATAGTTTTCACTTTTAGGTTTTACGTATGAAGGTTGATTTCTTTGTATATTTTCCAATATTTGACTGAGCCTTAACAAAAATTTAATAAATTCTTCCCAATTTGGAAGCTCGTTTGTGACCTGAGTCATTTTGTATTGTTTCGCGTTTCTTTATCTAGTTTTTGGGAAATAATATTGATTAGCATTAAATCCGATAATTTATTCAACTCTAAATCTAACAATTTCAGCGCTCTTAAGTGTTTTAAAATACTGTCTGTAAATTTTCTCAATTCTTTTGATAATTTATGAGTTAATTTCTCTCAAGATGAAATTGAATTTATATGTGAGTCCGCTATTAATTTCTTGTTTTCATACCTTTCTTCCAGAGTTTTTAATAGAGAATCAAAAGTGTCATTTGTTGTTCGATTGGATTTTGCTTCACCTTTTAAAGATGCTTGTAAATAATAAAGTTTCTGTGTTTCATTTAAATCATTATTTTCAACAATCAAAGAACAAAATTGACTTTTAAAAACATTCCAATCTTCATAGATTTAAAAAAAATATGGGAAAAGGTATTTCAGGGAGTTTAACCTTAGATGCATTTTGACATTCATTTTGTTTCTGATGTAATTCATTTGTACTTTTCAATTGAGAAAAAAGGAATTTCAGCCTTACCTCAATTTTATCCAGGCTTTCTTGAAGCTCTTCTAAGTTGTTCAAATGTTCGTCAATATTTACTTCTTCAGGTAAGGCACAATATTCACTTCTCCTTCCATCAATAGTCTCATTTACAACTTTACCATTTTCCAACTTTTGTAAAAGTTCTATATGACTTTCAGTTGTTTCCTGGTAGTCCCTTGTAAAGGTTTCTAACCTTACGATTTTTGTGTTGATGGCACTTCGCTGCCGATTCAAAACAGTTATTTGTTGCTTTGCCATAATTTTATGATCTTGTTTGCGGTGATTAGTTCAGTGTTGCTAGGACCAAAATGTAGGAGCAGTACTACTAACTAATGAATTCAAATGGACTGTGTATCTTAATAAAAACAACATTTATTCAAACATAACAAAACATTATAAAGGGATAGCGGAAGACAGTCGGCAGGCCTGCGCGCGTTTGTCACCTTCCAATATTACAGCTACTCTTACAAAATTACGTAAACCACTCCCTCACTTGGGTGAGTAGGAGCGCCATCTATATGATAAGGGAGGTCTTAACATTTGTAATACTGAGAGGATGATTTAGCAGTTTGTTGCTAATGTAGAAAAATATTGTTTACACATTTTCAATAATTTAAGATTTATAACTACACACATTAGCTTCTCTTACTAGCGTTAAATATAAAAGGAATAGATTTATAAGCAATGCAAGATATGTTTATGTTTAATAACTGAATTCGAAAAATAGAACCGTTTCATTATAGTGGATAAATGAAATTATAGCAAATATAGCATAACCCTAGAAACGCAGCATAAAGATATATCATTATGCATAATTTGTAATTATATATATTACATTTCCCAATTAATGAATACAATGTATTGCAGTGTTTCTCAGCCTTTCATTATTCGTGGCCTCAATTTTCAATCATAACTTTGATCAGCGCCTCCTCCCCCAATGCATATAATAATAATGTATTTTGAGTATTTTGGCGCTAAATCTACACTACGAGCTTATTTTTAAACATTACAAATTAAAGTACTGAACTTTTTTGACATCTGACAACACAGACTTTCAGCATTGACAAAACAAGAATCTGGAGGCATTTTGTACCAGAATATCCTCTTTTGATCACCATGCCGGACATTCTCGTGGTTTTGAGAGAAATTCCTATTTGTCTTGAACATTCTGGTTTTTACGACAAGATGCCCTTTCAAACATTCGGAGATTTTGCAAATTTTTTCTTATAGTGAGAAAGAGAATGTTTGAAAATGCCATTTTCAATTCCGGGCAATCTCATTCGAGTTGTTTCTTCTTTTATCAGTATCAAATCTATCTGAATGTGTATACTATATATGCTTTGTGTTAATTTGAGTTCAGCGAATTAAATATTCATGGTGAAAGATTTATTCAGAAATATGGATAAAAATTCTTAAACTTTTTTAAGCGAGCCTTATACGATAGTCAAGCATCAACAAGTACACGGACAAAAGTTTTTCCGAAAATAAAATCAAGAAAATTGTTTCAAGTATACTTAAATTTTTGGTTTATCAGTACTGAAACCAAAAGAAAATTGAATAATAAATTATTCTTTGAATTTTCAGCAGGAGTAGAAGATGAATTTTCTGTATTAAAAACAAAGGGCATTTCGCATTCTACCACCATTTTCATAATTCTACTTTTGTGAAGCTGGATTTTCAGCAGTAGCTTCTTTAAAGACAAAATATAGATCTCAGCTAAATATAGGAAAAATATTAAGGATGTGTCTGTTTCTAATATTAAACCTTACTTTAAGATACTCAGCGCCGAAAGATGGGATCAAATAATTATTAAATTTATCATAATTTAGAAATTTTTATTAATTTCTTAGTTTAAACGTACTAAATTAAGTAAACTAATAAATTTCGATTTTTAAATAATTTTATTTTAAAAAGTTAATTATTAAATATTATGCCAAAATGTATTTTGTTTTATTTGTATACGTGCATTTTAGTCATTAAATCAATTTTTAAGTAACATTTTCTCTTGGATATCTTTGCGACCCCCTTTTAGTGAACTCTTGCTCCCTAGGTGGTAGCGCCCCACAAGTTGAGAATCGCTGAAGTATTGTATTCATGGTTCAAAAGAATTCTTATCTTAAAAAGGGAAAAATCTCTATGGCTAGAAATCCCAAATTTGTTTGAAACTATACAGATCATGAATTTTAATACAATCAAGAATTCTAAGAGATTGAAAAAGACGACCGTGAATATCTGATTACTTTTACATAGCAGGAATGTTATTTTAAGCAATTCGAAATTAATTGATTTATATGAATAAGATAATATACCTAATTCAGGACTTGTTAGTGAAAAATATGTATTTAAAATTTGGTAAATTATTAAGAAATATCCAAAATTAAAAAAAATCTTTAATTTCAAAACAACAAATATTTACGACACTTTGGTGAATTTAATAAAATGCATTATAATATCTGTCAAACTCTAGGAATACTTCTCCTAGAATTGTGGCAGCGCTTTAATGATATTATAAATTATACAGGTGGGAATTGATAATTTGAGGTGCATTACTTAAAAAAGTTATGTAAAAGTAGCATGAAATGTGAAAATAAAATAATTCGTATATGCAAATGTAATATAAAAATTCCAGAGGAAAATTTAAATACAAATTCCTGCGAAATACAGCATTTAAGTATTACACACATTATTTCTCTATGTTCGTAAAGTAACTCCACATAAATAAAAGAGAGGAAATAGCAGTATTTTCATTGCTTTCATCTTTTGTAATCATTATGCATATATATCTGAGAATATTACCTTTTCTTTATATAAATCCTACTAAGTAAGGAATCTTTGATATTTTCTTTCGTTTAATAAAGAAATAAAGACTCATATACGAAAAACTCAAAATTTATTCATGAACTGCTAGTAAAATTTTCAATATTATCAACAGTTTAAATTTTTTAATCAAAAAACTAGATGACATATCATTATGAGCTGTGTAACCGGTAAATAGATTATATAAATTATTTTCTGAATTTTATGGAAATCCTAAATTTAAATTCGATAAATTTACATGCAACTAAAGCAATTAAAAATTTTAAATACTATACATGTAAACATATAAGCAAGACGATTATGACATTTTAATATATGACGATGTCGGATTAATTTTTTATTTACTGAAGCACTCCAACAAATATATCGTTATATTACTTTTATTAAATATCAAAAGACAATAATTCTATATTTCTTTTTACTGAATTATATAGTGGAAATGTTTTGTGAATTATATCATTATCGAATTCGTAATTTTTATTCATGTATGTACATATTCATGTCATTAAAATATTATATACTTTCTGTTTGTAGAAAAATAAAAAAGTTTTTTTGTGCATGTTTAACGCTTTTAAGTACAATCTTTTTTAAACTGCGGAAAATATTTATTTCAACGAAAGAGATTATAGTTTCAAATATTCTAATTATAAGTAGCAATTAATTTAACTAATATTTTAACTATTTATAATGAAATATTAGTTATTGTATATACTCAAAATAGATATACTGTTGTTATTACTTATACTTTATGGAAGGCTTGATTATTTAAAAAACGTATGTAATCTATAATGGATTCTTAAGGTTTTTAAATAAAATGTAAACAAATTGTTTTTGCAGCCTTAAAACAACCGAAGTTCATGAGAAACTAGTACTGTAATCAAAATTAAATATTTTTCCTTAAAAAAAACTGCTTTATTGAATTCCAAACGAGGCAATTACATTTCAAGTGCAGCTTATCTGAATAAAAAATAATAAAAAACCTGTTAAAAACAGTTAATAGCAGATATCATCTCATTAAACAAGCAGTATCTTTTTAATGAAGTATAATATTTCAAGTAAAAAAAGTAGCATATATATCCAGATATATTAAAAATAATAAAAAGTTAAAAGCCGATTATATCAACTGTTCAGTTTATTAAGTATCTATTTTTGAAAGCAGAGTTAATTAACAAAATCAGAATGTTTTTCTCCAAATAGGAAATTATGCTCAAGAATTAATTTTAATAACTTCTCTTTTTGTTTTTCTCTTTCTATTTAAAACTGTTATTTAAAAAAACTGGCAAATCCTGCATTGTAGAAAAAAAAGAAAACTTATGCTAGACAATTTCGAAATAAAAGTATATTAAGAATAAGCAAAGCTTTATTATATATATATATATAAAATGAGACACTTCATCATTTTTAAAGTACTCATATCTCAAAGTTTTGGGGTATTATCAGCATCACTTATTGCTCATTACTGATTAAGCCTCCCTTTTTTAGGAGCGTTCTGGGATTAGTATCCTACATATTACGCGGTACACCGCAGAAAATTTCTTGCTGAAAATTGCTCCAACCCGAGTAATGGCTCCTATAATTACGATCAAAGATAGAAAGAAAGACAAAATAAAGAGGAGAACTGAGCAATGTTACATTATTTTATGTGCAGCAACGAATAGTTTTATCTGGGTAGCTGAAGTCGTATATTTAATTTTTAATCCTCTTTTAAACGGCCTGAAACGTGGTCTTAGAAAAATATTCACAGCTGTCGAGTGTATTCGAAACTTTAACCATGAGAATAGAGAAAGGATAATTTAAAAAGCTTTTATCATTCTTCCAAACCTGACATTTTAAAAGAAAGACTTATGACTGTCTTAGTTTAAGTTAAAACAACAAGAAGGTTTAATCTTTAAAGCTGTCTTATGAAATGTTCTTTTAAGCAACAACCGCATTTAATACATGACATATTCCGTTTTAAAATTCCCCATTTTGCATCTTTTAATGGGTTTAACAGATATATAGAATATAATTATTTGCGAGCATTATAGTGTGAAGAAATATATTTCCCATTAAAACTTCAATGTAATGGGCGGTACATTTGCATTTGCGAAATTTCCTTGTGATTTGTGTATTCAATGAATTATAAAACCGTAATGTGAAACTAAATATGAAAATAGTCTCTGGTAAAAGAAATAACACATTTCAAAAAATTCTGAAAAATTTTAATATTTCTTTTCCCTGAAATGTATTATTTAAATGCTTGATTTAAACGAATTTCTATTGATTTAATGTTAACTTCTATTGATTTGGCAAAATATTCTTGTCAAATAATATAAAAACAGTTTCATATTTATTTGAAATTCTTAGATATTTGAGTTAGTTAACAGTAATATATAATGAAGTGTTTAAAGCTATAGATTAATGTTTCTAAATTTTAATATATTTTTGATATTATATTATAGTAAAATTGTCTATTACAGTAGATTTTAAACAAGATTACCTATTTTGGCATGATTTCGATGCTTTTACAAAAGGTTTATTTATTTGTTTTGCAATTTGCTTATGTATTAGCTAAAGTTTTGAGTTTTTGATTACTGTTAGCATACATGATCATAAATAGAGACGGCTGAAATGTATTGCTTGAAACATTAACTGTAGAATAATTCAAAATTACTTGAAAGAATGCTATGTGATATAAAATGCTTAAGTGGTTCAATCTCTTTTTTTAGACATAAATATTATGAGAGAATTTAAAATATCAGTTGATCACAATTACATAACATTTTATTAATTTTAATATCTCTGGGGCACAATATTAAATTCATTTACATATGTATAATTTTCATCATATATTTACACAATAAAAATACTAATTATAGCTTACTCTAATTCTTTATTATATGATACATCTATTAATAATATTAATCAGACATCTTGATTTTATTTAAAATTCGCTCAATAAAATACACGTGATTATCAAAATGACGAAAGCATCTGTAAATAAAAGTAACATTTTTGAATGATCTTCGTAAGCATTGAAATAAGATAGTAACTACCAGTTTTTTTTATAAATAGAATATATATATATATTTTAGTATGTGGTAGCTTTACTGAAGCTCAGTAAGTCTTGAATTTTTTCAAAAGTGTAAATTGTAGGACCTCTCAGATTTTCAAACAGGATAACTCGTAGGAACCCGTCTAGTTGGAACAAGTGGAACCAAAATATACCAAATTTTAGGCGTTTCTAGAGGTACATGTTTGAAGTTATATTAGCATATATACAGCGCGACAAGACAAGCTGTGTGAATAAAAATAGTGGATGGAAAGAGGAACTTAGTGAAAGAAATTGACAGACAATGAAGTGTATTGTAATGTCTGTAAAGCGAATTGCTGCAGCAAAATTAACCGCAAAGCTCAATCAGCATCTGGATTCTCCAGCATGAATGTTCTCTATTAGAAGGTACTTTCATATGCAGAATATTTACAGTAAAGCAGTAATTCGCAAGCTACTTGATGCAGATGTAAATGTCAAACGTCGTCTACTGTGATGTGTCACTGACAAAACCTGGTCAACTGATAAGTGGAAGAATGAAATATGGTCTGACAAATCACCTTTCACACATTTTCCAGCAACAAGATGGGTGCGTATTTAGAGGGGTTCTTTATAATTGTTTGTTCACTTCTACATACCATGCATGAAAATGTTTTTTTCATGATATGAGCAGTTACGTTGTGGTTTTTGTCGGATCAATCATGATAATGAAAGGAAGGATCACTGAGAAGGGGTATAAAGAAATTTTAGCTGATCATGTCCATCCTAGGATGCAATCTTTCTGTTTATAGAAGATGGAATTTTCCTGGATGATAATGCATCCATCCATGCTGCGGAAAATATACAATCATTGTTTGATGTGAACACGAATATGAAGTTAAACATCTATCTTCGCCAGCACATTTAGAGGAGATATCAATATAATTGTATCGTCATGGTCTATTAAGGGATTTTAATATGATATTAATATCCTTCACCGACTTCTCTCCCAGAGATATCTTAAACGTTTAAGATATCTCCATGAAGAATGATACAATATTCCTTTAAAAACTATTCAGCACTTGTATAAATTGATAGGTAAACAAATTATAGCCATTATAGAGGCCAAAGGTGGTCCAACAGCATACTAATGAAATATCCTCTATAAATCCAAGATATTTTCACTATTTTTATAACCACATATTTTATATATGTAATACGAGTATCATAATGATTATGTATTTAACATTATTACACTACTGGCCATTAAAATTGCTACACCAGGAAAGCGGCACACCACACACGTGAAATTTGCATGACAGGTAGAACTTGCTGTGATATGAAAATGATTAGATTTTCAGCGCATTCATACAAAGCAGGCGACAGTAGTGACATCTACAATGTGTATAAAACCAGAGATTTGACAGCAGTTTTCTCATACTCAATTTCCGTTTCAACGTTGTTTTCGGCAAAGAAAGTTGTTGTAATGCCTCGTGTTAGAAGAAGAAATGCCTATCAGCACGTGTCTGACTTTGATCGAGGAAGGATTATAGCCTACCGGGATTGCGGTTTATCGTACCGCAATATTGCTGCTCACGTCGGTCGAGACCCCATGACTGTTAGCAGAATATGGAATCGATGGGTTCAGGACAATCATACGGAACGTCATGCAGGATCTCAGCGACCCCGCATCACTAACAGCAGAGAAGACACGCATCTTATCCGCATGATCACAAGGGATCATACAGCCACGTCACGAACCCTGAGTCGAGAAATGGAGCCATTCGCAAGGCAACAAGTTTCTGCTCGAACAGTTCGACGACGTTTGCAGCAGTATGGATTGTCTGCACGGCGACCATGGCTTCGGCTACCATTGACGCTGCGTCACAGACAGGAGCGCCTTCAATGGTGTGATCAGCGACGAACCTGGACGCGGGAATGGCATCACGTCGTCTTTACAGATGAATCTCGGTTCTGTATACAGGACCATGATGGCCGCATCCGTGTTTGGAGGCATCGTGGAGAACGCGCATTGCCAGCTTGCATTGGACATCGCCATACTGGCCCATCTGCTGGAGTGATGGTATGGGGTGCCATTGGATACACGTCTCGATCACCTCTTGTTCGCATTACCGGCACTTTGAACAGCAACCGTTACATTTCCGATCTGTTAAGGCCTGTGGCTCTGCCCTATCTTCGATGTCTCCCTAATGCTTTGTTTAAACAGGATCATACACAACCGCATGTTGCCCGTACTGTTCTGAACTTCCTTGATACAGAACAGGTTCGACTGTTACCCTGGCCAGCACGTTCTCCTGATCTGTCACCAATTGAGAACGTGTGTTCAATGGTTGCTGAGCGATTGGCACGCCATCACTCACCATCCACTACTGTCGATGAACTGTGGCATAGTGTTGAAGCTGCATGGACTGAGATCCCCGTACATGCCATACAATCTCTGTTTGACTCCATGCCTAGGCGGATAAATGTTGTTATTGCAGCCAGAGGTGGCTGCTCTGGGTACTGATTTCTCAAGATCTATACATCCTAATTTCCTGTAAATCTAATCTCTTGTTCTTTCCATTATAAGGTTTGTGTCCAATAAATATCGTTTTGTTATTTGGATTCCTTCTTGGTGTAGCAATTTTAATGACCAGTAGTGTATTTTACTCACTGTGCTTACTCATTTCGTTTTTACTAATGTGTTATTATCACGTTTTAGTTATTAATTTTGCTGAGCCAAAACTGCACCAAATCATGTAAAATAGTTTTATTTTTTGATTGATACTTGAATTACTGTAAGAATTCACAATATTAATCATTTAAATTATAAATTATTTAAAATAGTTACACAGTTATTGAAATATCTATTAAAGACTGAAGTAAAAAGGAGATTAAAATTACTATTCTACATATTCTTCTTAATTAGTTTAATAAGTTTGAATCCTAGTGCTGATAATGGGATTTGAAATGATTATTCGAAAACAAATTTCATGTCCGCACGATACAAGTTATATTTACATAAAATATAAGAGTACAATACTGATACCTAATATGTATTGTGTTTTATTTACGACATTAAAACTTATTGAAAGTAATTAATATTTTCCTGTATTTCGGATGTAACGCGTGTATGAATCACTCATAATAAGCAATTCTTGATTCTTTGGGAAGGCATATGTATTTATTGGTATGTCATAAAGTCCTTATTTAACAAATATTTTTCTTATCGAAACTTAATCGAATCTATTCGAAACTTAATCTAATTTAATTTATCTAAGGCTTGATGTGTTAGCATATTTTAATATTAACTGGATCTTAAACATTTTGAAGAAAGGAATAAAAGGAAATTATTTCAAATTTAGATTTCATCACTTGTTCGTAGTTTTAAATTGGGAGAAAGTCTCCTTTCTTTATCAAAAATAATATCTTAACATGTTGCCAATGTTATAGAATAAATTTCATTTTGAAGCATAAAAATACAAATATTCATTAAATAAAGTTAATTAGTTATGCTTAATCTTTTTTAGTTTATCTACATTAATATAAAGAGAATTTGTTTTATATATTCTGCTAAGGCAAATGTCTCATTAAACAGTAGCGCACGAGAAGTGTACACTTTGATCCTAAAAAATGCATTTTAATTTATATACTATATAAATAATGCTGGATTATACTCACAAATATATAAATTTTAGATATTATCGCGTTTTTTGAACTACAAAATATACTTATGATAAAATATAAAAATGATATATGTTAGTATTTAGCATTTATATATATATATATATATATATATATATATATATATATATATATATATATATATATATATATATATACACACTTCTTTTATTACTCTCTTCAAGCAATCTATTAAATATACTCTAAGAATAAATGGGGAGAAACTATTTACAGTAAAGCTTTTAAAATCTCCTTCTTTTTACAGAAACTTGGATGCTGAAAAATATTGAGTTTTATAAAGCGCATCTGATCTTTTCGGCTCAGATTGCATCTATTCTATATTAGCATAAATCTTCTTTTCGTAATACCAGCAAGGGACTGAAAAAGTATTTAAAGCTTTAGATTGAAGAAAATGAGCAAAATCATATTTGCGGTAGACACAAGAAGCGAAGAGAAATGTAAGCCACACTCCAAAAAATTTTGTCAGAAAGGCTTTCGAAGTCCAATCGAGAGCTCCTCCTCTTCCTATCAAATCTCAACGGCATTTGAAAGAATCACTTCAATTTATTTTATTACTCTGGCAAAAGAAATTCTGGCATGGCTGATAACAAGATTAAACATCTTTTGTAGGACAACAATTTTTAAGAAACCTTAGACTCTCTGAACATAGCGGCGCGATCTATGAATGTAAGTTTTTCGATGGGGAACTTGCAATTTTTAATAAATTGAATGATTTTAGCAAAAAATATCTTTTATCAAACAAAGCTTTATTTGATTTTATTTTTCATGGTATTTTATGTGCGATACGATTACAAATATCAGCTCTTCAAAATTATTCACAGTATGTAATTGGATATTTTTAAAATTTTTTATTAAATATTTAATAAGTACATTTTTTCAATTAAGTAAGTAAATAACACTCTGAGCACACAATTATAAGATTATAATTAAGAAATCATTTGTAGACGATAATATATTAAAATTTTTGAAATATATATGACTTTAAATAAATTTATTTAACAGAATATACGATGTTGATGTATTTCTCTCTTATCAATGCTAATAAACTTATTAATAGTACTAATAGTACTTTATGAGCTTGAGGACTTTTTATTGAAATTATATAATACTTAATTAGGTAGTCATATGCTTATGTGAATTGGGTTTCTTATATTATTTCTATATTCTTAATTATGTTTATAAAAGTCTTTGTGTATGGAGCTTATACCATTACATCTCATTAATATATATATATATATATATATATATATATATATATATATATATATATATATATATATATATATATATATATATATATATATATATATATATATATATAACTATTCTGAGTATTTAGGATTTTACAACTCCTTGTTAGTGTAGGAAAGAAGAAGTTAGTTTTAAGTAATAAAAATTGTAGGGTAAATGTGTTTTTAAGAACATAAGTTTCAATTTAAAAAATCATAATTCTTAGATTTTTAAATTTTAAAAAACAATGCTTTTGAATTTTTTCTAAATACTGTTAATAGCTAACATATATTTTTAATTATTTATTCCTATTTCCTGCTGAAAAAAATCACGCAAATAATCAGTTTCAAAAACCTATCTACCAGATTTTCGCATGAACTCAAACATGGCATGATTGCTTCTTAAACATAATTCTGAAACTGTTAAGGATTTACAGATTTTCAAAATGATAATGAGTTACTCTTGAGTTCCTTGTGTGTGAGTATAAGCCTAGTTTCTAATAACATTTGTTTCCCAACTTTTTCAAGTTGAACTGGCCGTGGAACGTTTACAATTCTAGTTAAACTTTTGGCGTTCCATTCCACATGTCGTGAGTTCAAATCTCATTTTGGGCGCATATGTTTGTAGTGATTATCAATGAACTTTAATCCCAAAATCTTGATCTAATTGGCTCTTGTGCATAAAAATGATCATTGAGTGAGAAACAAAACAAATTCAAATTCTAAGGGTCTAATTTGGCCTTTGGCATTAAACAAATTATATTAAGTAGCTAAAATATTACCACGCACAGAAATATTTTAAAGTTTGTGAATTAAATGTTCACATATACACTAAAAATAATTGAAATATTTAAATTTAAAAAATATAGTTAGACCTTAATATGTGTTATTATAATTAAAATTCTTAGTGTTATATTTTTAAATTTTTTGAAACAAGTGTTAATTGTAATACATAACAACAATATGTGGAATTATAATCCCTCCTAAAAATTCTGCATATTGCTTGCACTGTGTGTTTTCCATTTTGAACTTTTCCCTATTAAGAAAACACACAGCTTAATCCTATTCTTATAAAATATATATGATATTTTTTCATACCTGATTTACAATCATCTTTACAGCTGCTTAGTAAAGTAATGAATGTGATTATAATTGTTGTTATGTTATTTTTAAATTTAACACTTTCACTAGTGCAATGTAAAATAAAAGGATGCATAAAATTGAAAATTAAATTTAAAATGTAATTTTTCCTTGACATATTAAAAAAGATAAAATGAAAATAAAGTACTAGATTAGCTGTGATTATTCAGTAATGAGACAAAATTCTGTAGAAGTTCATGCATTGGAAGCCATTCCTTGACATAAGAGTCACGATAATATTCTCAGAGCTCAAGTAAACACCGAATAAAATCTCTTTTGATTCATAAGCTCACATGATTGTGACCAGTACTTTTTAGAACACAGTATTTTGAAACCATAACCTTAGCACTCTGAATAGTGCTAAGCCTATTGTATAGTGGTTTACGATTATCTAGAGAAATAACACATATCACTTTATTCTAACAATTCAGGATAATTTCAAATTTAATTAGCTTAATATGATCAAGTTAACAAGTATAAAACAAAAAACAAGAAGATTTTTGGATTTTTTATATCATTAATTCTTTCTACGCCAAAGCATATCGTAACTTTTTTTAACAGACTAATTATAAGTTTTAATAACGGAATCGATAACAGCAGCAACTGAAAGTTGTTTCAGAAAAATCTAACATCGCTTGATGGATTTCAGACAAAACTTTTTAAAATTTTAATTTCTGAAAAATTATACAGTCTAGAAATTTTGTTTTCATCATATAAGAGCATCTGAGTATAAGAAGCGAAAAAGCAAAATCTAATAAATATAAAATTTATGCTTTATTAAATTATTATTACTTTCATTTCAAAACATTCAATTTTGTTAATTGAATAAAAATTTATTTGTGTTCACAAAGCAAGCTAAGTTTTTGTATTAAAATGTATGCTGAAATTGAATTTTAGGTTTTATATTTCTCACATTTCTCCCATTTTTTTTAGTTTGTTTCGGCTGAAACAATGTTTTAGACAAATTAAAATTTTTACATTTTTAATCTCAAATTTTTATACGTAACTAACAATTTGAGGATAAAATTAATATTTTATATTGTCATTATTGAAGTTTATAAACTTTCTATAAATTTCTAAGTTTTCCTTGCATGTCTGATAATTAGCTTATTTTTTAATATAGCATTGTTTATCGTATTTATGAAGAATATTTTTCGTAGTATTTGACTTTCAAAACAGTTTTATATAACTTTAGTAAAAGCAGAAGTATTAAGAAATTATCTTTCAATAGTATTCGTTTTAAATCTAATGATTTAATTAAAAAAATAAAGATTTTCGTCAAATTAAAATTTATTGAGTTATTAGAAATGTCCAGAAAATTAATTGGTTATGATGCCATAGAAATACATCTGAACTGGCTCTCCCATACCTCTGAACAGTACGCATTAAAAATAAAAGTTTTGTGCTTGATTCAAGATGATTAGCATCAAACATTTGATTCTGTTTACACAAGGGACACATGGAAGTACTTCAAAGTCTAAAGCGATTCAAATACTCGGGTAGGCCCTTTGGAAGGTTAAAAATTGGACTACTTTCACTTCTTGGAAAATCATAAATAGCCTGTGACCCTTTCATCAGGAAAGCCCAAGGCTTACTGGCAGAATTACTATCACTCACTATCTTTTATCTCACTATCTTACTATCACTCACTATCTTTTGCTTTATTCCAGCTACATTTCTTCTCTTGATGAGTTATTTTATGGAATAGAAACAAAAGCTCTGAAGGACCTTTGCGCTTTTCTTCTCCAAAACGTCAGTAGCCTCATTTCCAGGAATACCACAATGAGCTGGAATCCACTGGAAATAAGCAGGTGCTGTCCTTGCAAGATCTCTGCACTGCAAAATGCGGATATTTTCTGTACATTGCTTACTTGTAATAAATTGGAGATCTGATATAGAATCAGACAAGATAACCATTCGATGGAAAGAAAACTGCTGTACAGGCATTTGCTTTAATGCTATCAAATTAATATAATTAAAGTATACAAATAAGAGCCTTATATTGAGAAAATTCATTTAATGAAAGATATGTAAATCATATACTATATTTGATTAAGAAAAAATATTCTATGAATTAAAATTTTGAAGGTTGAAAATATTCACGAAATAAATGTAATGTTTTTTTTAGATGTTCTAACAGACAAAAATCTGATATTGATACTTATGATTTCATTAATTGTTTGAGGAATAAGAAAATTGATTACATGATTTTCAATAGAAAATGTTCAGTGATAGCACCGATTTTTTTCCATTAAAATATGTTGTTGTTGTTGCTTATGACACTTGGACAAGCCAAGCTCACCATGCCTTGGATATGCGAATTTAAGTCAATTGGGAGCGTCTTTCGTTTAATCAGAGCACCATGAAGGTGAAAGTACGACTTTTGCTCTTCAAATCCTCCGATAGATGTTAGCACCAGAGGATTTACTCCTTCAATTTTGGCATTGATCTGAAGGGGGAGTAAATTTCTCCAGACCATTTCTCCATGGTAACTGCTCAACGACCGACCACAGGACTTTTGATTCCACAGATTTAACGAGCACTTATATTGCATGTACTCAGTGGGTCTGGCGGCATTAGGAATCGAACCCCACCCTTCCGGATGGAAGCCCGATACCCTAACTACTAGGCTACCACGGCCCTAAATTAAAATATAGTTTATATATATATATATGGAAACTAATTTCAGAGATTTAGTATATTTTGTTTCTCTTAAATGTTCCTTTCAAAAATTTATTTTAGATAATTTTTTAAAGCAATACAGTATTTTAAGTATCTTTAAGAAAATCGTATCTTCAAAAAATTGAAGGTATATATTCCTGCAAAAAATTACAATATTATTTGGAATAGCAAACAGAATGGCAATGAAATTTAGTGGAACTAAATGAAATCTTCTCTATTTTGAAAATTCATTAGCTCTAATTTATGTAAATCCTAATTTTTATCTTTGTCAGAACAAATACTTAATAGTTCAAAATATTTAAAAAATATTAACTTCTATATTGATAATTTTTAATCACAAATATTAGATCATTTTGGCCTTAATATGAGAACAAGACACATTTTTCGATGTAAACTTTTAATTAAAAATTTTATTCTTTCTAAATTAAATCAAATAAATCATTTAAATGATGTTGTTAATTATAAATGACATTATAAATTGTTTCAATGACAATTAATACTTCTTAAAATTAAAAGGTTAAGTTCAATTACAATACATGCATTTTAAATTTTTTGAGATTTAAAAATAAAATGATTTAACACACAACTCGTTTGTGATAAAAAAGTTAAATATTATTTTAAGAAAATGCTATCTTGCAGCAAAGACAATAAAATTCAATAACATATCAAGAAATTATCTAGCAAACACATGCATTTTAAGTATCGATTGGGCCTGTGCAGGCAGCCTAACTTGGCTATTAGCGGTCTGCTACTATTTGGCATCTTCCGTCAATAGCGTAACAGAGCTCTTAGATATAGGGCCGTCAGTATGATCCTTTGCTAAGTTGCTAGGAATAACAAATTTGTCACGTGTAGTACATCTAACTATCAGTACATTCCCATACACAGTTACTCTACGGTAACTTCTCATATA
Organism: Latrodectus hesperus; assembly: GCA_037975125.1. Taxonomy (NCBI): domain Eukaryota; kingdom Metazoa; phylum Arthropoda; class Arachnida; order Araneae; family Theridiidae; genus Latrodectus; species Latrodectus hesperus. The sequence continues at coordinate 95,458,303 of CM075854.1, forward strand.
TAGCCATGATAAATTCCATATGGTCAATTGACAATCAGCATCCGCTTCCACCGATGCAATGCAAGTTACAATGTGTTTTTTTGTATAATTTTATAGATAGAAATAAAACTTTTATTATTTTTATCTGTAATAATTTATTTATTAGAAGTTAATTTAGAAATATTGAAACTCCATGAAATTAAAATTGAACCTGTTTGGACATTGCGCTTTGAATTTTTAGGAGTAAATGATTATCGGAATATTAAAATAGATTAAAAAAATATTCCAACTAGTATTGTGGTAAGCTAACATTTCACAGCTTATACTTATACAAACATACGAAATTTTTTTATATTCTATTAGATTTACCTTAGAATAATCTTAATTATTCCAGAATTTTATTTCATAATTTATAAATTTAGGTTATTCTTAAAGTTTTTTTAATTTATGTAGAAGATTATTTTTTTAAACTGGGTATTTCATTTTTCTTTTTAATAATGCATGTATACGCAAGTTTCAACTCATTGCTTAAATTTGAGAAGAAAAATGTATTCAAAATTCTATTAAAATTGTTTTAAGTTTCTTATGTTTATTTTATTGAATTATTTTTAAATGCTTACGTACACATAACTTAAAACTGAATTTCTTTGCATTAAATATTTATATATTGTGCCAGGTAATATTTCTTTTTTATTTAAGATGATATTTAAAACAAAAAAAGGACCAAGGATCTACAACTTTTTTTTACTTACATCAAAAAATAAATTTACATAATTTGCTTAAAGTTTTATTTTATTTCGTCTACCTTTCCTATCTTGAGCATTGCGGAGCCAATTTTAAAGGTATCCTCCCACTCACAGTGGGGGTATACTTGAATATTTACTGTTTTCGAAAACTTATTAAAAAAGTAAAGTAATAATTTCGAAATACTTTAATATTCAAAAAAAATTATTTCCGAACTATTTAAAAAAAGATGGTCAAATTTTTAATTACAGAAAATAAAGTATTTTAAAAAAAGTAATTCTTGTTTTTGTTGTAAATAGTTCCTTCTGTTTTTTCATATCTATTAACATCATGGTTAAAAATAGTGCAATTTTTGCAAGCAAATAAATTGATAATTATATGTTTAAATAAATTTAAAGAAAACTTTTTTTACATGCTTTACCGCATACACATTTTAGATATCAGTATATTTTTTACTAAAAATATTATATTGTCTTGCCAAGATAACAAGACATGTTTTATATATTATTTGTGCTCCTCAATATTTGTTGCTTTTTTGGCAGAGTTTCTTTTTACTATCACATGCATTAAGTTCTAGGTAAATTGACATATCACCAACCCCTAAAAATGTAAGTATACAGTATAGGTGCTTTTACGCCTTTAGTTTGACTCCAGGGCTTATGAGAATATAATATGTACAAATACTTTACTTTACATAATTAATTTTTCAGGGATTGGAAATTTAATTATGAAAATTTTTTGTCTTTAACTACTTAATATTAACAAACTAAATTTATTAAGAAAACAAAAGAATCTGATAGAAAATGGATTTAATAACTCTAAAATTAAAACCATCAGCATCTCCAGAAATAAATAACAAAGGTTAACATTTAAAAATAATCGAAGACGATAGGGATGGAAACAAGCGAGGCCAAAATTTCTGTGTATATGGCTCTTTAAAAGACTTATAAAAAAGAAAAAAGATTGCTATATATATTTCTGAATATTTTCATAAATTGCTTTTTCAAAATATTATCACTCGAATTGAGGAGGGAATACAAACAAACTGCTTTGCATTTAAAATATTTTATTTGTAAAATACAGTTTCTAAAATATCTCATATTGAATAAATATCTCATATCAGTGCTATAATTAACGTAAATTTTACATACATAGTATAGTGTGAATAATATAAAATGGTTTAATAAGTAAATTACATAGACAAAAAAAAATAAAAATTGTATGTAGCTAAACCCTGAAACAAATACTTTCATCAATTTTCTCAATTTAATTTCAACATTACTTTTGCTTAATATCATCAATCTCTTATATAATAAAGTAATATTTACTTAATGTCACAGTTTTTTCTGTAAAATAATTTAATGTCTTAAGTATCTTAAAAGAACGTCATTTTCAAGAAATGCAGGAAACGAAATTTTGCACATATTTATTAAAAGTATTAGGATTAATAGTGCAAAGAAAATAGATAAAAAATCATATATCAAGGGAAAAATAATAAAGTATTTTAGTTAAGGATTTTATAATTTAATCCGATTACATTGAGTGCATGACATTTTATTATGATGGATGATAAGAAAAAAATAATTTGTTTTTCTTAATCATTTAATTAGAAGGAAAAATGTGTAAGAAGAGATTTTTCTTGAAATAATATTAATCATTATTATGCCTATCTTCAAAGACGTTTTGAAGAGAGCATTTTCAGTGTTAATATTAAAAGTCAATGGATAAGATTAAAACGGGTTCAACTGAATGAATTTGTGAAAAAAATGTCATTGATTAAAATATCTGTAAAAATAAAGTATGATTTATATTTGTTTTCAATTGAAATTTTTTGAAAGGAAATAAATATATTTGGATTCGAGATACAGAAAAAATTTAAGTTTCAATAATTGATGAACCAATTATAACTTTATTACATATAATATATATAGTGTATAAAGTGCATACTATATTTTCTACAATAAAATTTGCGCATTTTAACTTGTTCCTCAATTAAGTGCTTCTTTTCAGAATCTTATATTTTCAAATAAAGATTTCCAAGATTCAAAAATTAAAGTTTTTATAAATAATTGAATCTCTTATGCTCACTACAGAGATAAAAAATTAGTTTCGTTAACAAATACAAGCTATCCATAGCCCAATTAATTTATTAATTGACGAACTAAATAATTCAATAATTAACTACTTTTTGCATAAAATTTGTCATTATATTTAGCCTTTATTATTTTATTTATAGCTTATAAGTAGTAAAAAAATTATAAAGCAATATTAAAAAGAATAAAATAAAAAAATAGCAGGTTATAATTTTGTGCATTATGAAAATTTATTCAGTGTTTATAACAATTGTGCGGGAATAGTGCCGATGATTGCCGCATAGTCCCGAATAGTGCCGATGATTTATGACGTAATTTTAACTTCCTTTTCCTGTTGTTTACGTAGAAGCGAAGAAAAAAATCTTTAGTTCATACATTAGACCATTTCATTTGATATCATTTTTATTGTTTCAAATGCCATGCATCGCGTAACTATTTTTCATCAAATAAGAAACAATTTGAGAATCATTTAAATATTTTTTGGTTGTCCTGTAAATTATTTTTATCAATTATTGGATTGACTAAAAAATCGCTTATTGCATTTTTTAAAAATATTTTTCAAACTAAAGTGTTTGTATAAAAGTTACGTGTCAATGAAAAATTTATGTTCCGTTTTGTTCCATGATCTTTTGCTATCTTTGTTTGAGTTTTATAATCCCACATTTGTTGAAATGCATATCTTTATTTGCGAAAAACTGAACAATTTACTGCCTTACAGCTTCATCTGAATTTAATGTGAATTCCACGCAGTGAATTTTGAAGAGTGCAAAAAAGTGGAATTCTGACGGCATTATGTCAAATGAATTTGCTGAGTAGGACAACAGAATATCATCAACACTCCAATATTTTTTGAGGTTTTGTCAAAATGTATGTTCTTTTGTGTTGTCATGGTGGGACACTACTCCTCTACGAATGACTGGTTCCGGAAGTTTCAAGATGACAGTTTCAATCAAATTGTCCAATTATCTGCAGTAAACATTCTGCAGATAATTGTTAAGAACTATATTTGATTAAGATTATTGATTAGGATTATTAAGAACTATATTTGATTAAGAATTATATTTGATTAAGATAAAACTGTATTGCTTTAAAAAAATTATTCCAGATAATTTTTTAAAGCAATATAGTATTTTAAGTACCTTTTTTTTAATTTTCAACTAAAGAAAGGAATTGATTATTCCTTTCTTTAGTTGAAAATTAAAAAAAAAACATCTGTTGCAATTTCACCACAATGAGAACGTAACATTACAGTGGTAAACATTTACTTTTAAAGTCGTTGACAGCGATTCGTTATCCTGGAATATTGGAAGTTTACGCACCATGTTGTTGTAAGAAATTTACTTCTTATTCAAATTGTTAAAGTGTTGCATTATATGAATCAAACTGTCAAAGTATTTCATTTTTATTTCACGTTCATTTCATTTATCGTCAAAATTTTTATTTGTATACTTTTATTTCCCATATCAAATACCTTTATCTGAATGATTATCATATCTTGTTTGTATAAAATAATAAACTTGAAATAATATACATTATGTAACTCAAAATGAAAGCCATGGAAACCATTTTTTCAAGTAAATGGTTTTAATTTACTTGAAATCAATTTATGATGCATATATATGAGTGTATCCACTCAAACGAATGTCATTTTCTAGTCTATTAATGACGTGTATTTTTCTTTATTTGCTTGAGCACATTGTTACGATAAATACTTGGAAATACTTCAGTTTATTCCTCTTCAAATTTGATTAAAAAAAGTTATTCAGTACGCTGTTTTGGTGGGTAAAGGATATAGTTAAAGGTTTGATTGCATGAAAGTTTATTGCTTAGACTAGCATTAAAAAAGATACAGGAGCAATCTCTGTTATAAAAGAAAGCTAAATTATATTTATCTTGGGATAATATAACTTTTATAAAACAACATGATAATTTCTTGACGATCGCAATGTCACTGACTTCCTTCTCTGAACTCATAAATCTGTGTGTGTGTGACCCCACGCCAAGCTACATAATTTCCCACTACTATGCAGAAATAATTAAAAACGACATTTGAAACAGGCACAGAAATTTTGATAAAGTTGTCTCAATTGTCTGTTTACCAAATAATAAATTTATAAAGTTTTTAACGCGTTTGCAGAAGTGTGAATTAAGTTTTCTTAATTTCACACATTGCAATGGTATTGTTTCATACTCAAGCAGTTACAATAAATTTCCTAGATTTAATTATTTTACTGAAACCAAGATAATTAGATGAAGTTATAAATGTGGTTAATTTACGTTTAAATGCTATTAGTCGAATAACTGTTGAAATAAAAGAACGCAAAGAACAATTTTTTTAAACTCACCGTGATTAAAAATATTATTTGAAAGTGTATTATTCAAATAAATATTTAATTTCCTTTCTATAATATTTAGACAGTTGTTTTGCAATTATTATTTTTTAAAATAGATTATTTTAGCAAAAAGAGCCGGAAAAAAACCCGTATAAATTGATATAGCGGAAAATGAATTCTTATTGTTAATTCAATGTTTCATTTGTTTTTAACATTGGTATATTAGCATTACTGATAATAAAGTCAAATGTCCACTGAAAAATGCTTTGAATTGATGTACCAAATAGTAGTTAGGTCTTCAGTGAAGTGGTAATGTGATTTTGGGTTTATACCCCCTCTATACTTATACGCTGCTTGCAAGTAGTGTACTAAATTTTGTAAAAAGTTGTACACAAAATAAAGTAAAAAAAGGGTTCAAAGGAATCTAGTGATAATTTTATTGATAAATCAGATAAAACACCTTTTGCATAGGTTGAGTTTAATTGCCTTTACTTACACATTTTCATATATTTTTTGTTCTTGAACGAATTTATTTCGAAATATATTTCTTTCTTATTAAATGAAGTTATGCAATTTTTATTCCATCAGTTTAAAAAACACTGGAAATTTTCATCACTTATAGCCGTCATTCAAGTCGTTTAATTTTAATATTTGTATGAGAAAAATGCTTTAGATGCTAATAAATATTAAGAAATGTAGACTTTTATTTGCGCAGTTAATCATTATATTATACAAATTAAAAGGTATTTGTTAATTTTGCCGGATTTTTAATTGATAGAGTATCATTCTATCAATTAAAAATACTAAGAGAAATAGGTAAATCTTAGTAACTGGTAAAAAATAGATGATCAATTTAACAACAAAGTGGAATGAATTTTTAATTTAAAAATAGACAAGACCATAAAAGTAGAAGTATTTTGTATCGTATGATACATTAAATAGCATAAAGAGATATTTAATTTTGTTAAACCATGACACCGATATATACTGAATAAAATTAATGTTAAAGGAAAAGGAAAACATTTATTTAAAGTTTGAATCTTTGTTAACAGTAGGAAGCATTCTCTTATTTCACACTTGGATTGTAACAATTATTTTTTTCACAAAAAAGCGACTTATTTTCTTTCAAGCGAAAACTACAGATCAACAAATTCAAGATGCGATCATCGAACAGCCTTTGAGTGTCTTTCTTCCACAGAAAACTGTCTTTAATTTTTTGGGCTATTCACCCTTAAGAAATTTAATAATAGTTCCAAGTACCAAAGAATAAAAAAGATCTTCTCTCAAGTATCTCTTGGGAAATCGTAGCATATAACAATGAAAATATAAAGAAATTGTTACAGAATACATGACCCATTGAACTAGAAAAGAAAGTGAAATATAGAAAGTGTCGTCTATCCGTAAGAATGTTGTCCTCTTGTTTTGATTTTTTAAAAGAATGACATTTTATCTATTCAACAGGTTTAATTTTGTGAAAGATAAAAGAGGTAGTGCAGTTCTTTTTGTGGAAATAAAAATAGAATCTTTTGTTATCGAATTATATAGGAGATAATTGATATAAATTCAATACATGATTTCTTCTAATATTGTATTCTTATGTAAATTAATGTTAAAAATTTAAATGATACATTTTCCAATCTTAATATTAAATAAAATGATACATCGAAATTAATATACGGTGATGTTTTAAGCAACATAAATATTGTTTACAAGACAAATCACAGATGTAAGCATCAAATCGCGGATATTTAATAGACAGCACATAAAAACTAGATTGCAGATATTTTTAGTGAATTAATTTTGTTCACTAAATTTATCTACACTATGAAGAAAATGATCATTTTAAACAATAATAAAATGAATATATCGTTACGTGGAGGTAAATTATCTGAAGCATATCAAGATCATCATGATGATTTCTGAAATGTTTAAATCTACAAAAGAATTATGAAATCAGTATTCTGAGAATAGTAGTAGAAATCTTTCTGTTTTAAGGAAAAGAAAGTTCTGGTGCCATAGAGTAACACCAGTTTACCACTGTGTAGATTAAATCTGACATTAATGTGTAAATTACAATTATGATTAAATTAGTAATGAAACATGTTTATTTATTCCAAACTTTTCTCTTCCTATTTTTATTCAAACTTTTCAGATTAAGCACATTGAAAATATAATTTTTATTTAAATATTTATATTATGTTTGATCGATAAAATTAAATCTATTTGACAGCTGAAATTGCTGTCTAAAACTCGTCTAAAGCTAATGTTATTTAGTCTTAAAGACTAAAATTGCTGTAATTTTGTCTTAAAGACGACATATATTGTTCATGATTTATCACCCACGAGTTTGCACCTTATTCTTAATTCTTCATAAAAGCAAAATAATATTAAATGTTATAATTATAATGAAGATAATTTTAGATACTATGAGTTTAAAAAAAAAACAATAAAATGGTAATGAAGATATATTATTACATCATGGGAAATATTTATGGTTAAAGACCGTATTCGCTGAATTCTGGCTAAGGGAATATATGATTTCCATTATTCAAGTTAAAGGAGTTGTGAACACATAGAAAAGAATCATAACTTAAACTCTTATTTTACATTTTCATGTATTACATATTTGAAAGTTGGATAAGCTTTCAGGCAGAAAATGGTAAACACACTTTAAATCCTTTTTAGAGATACTTCGAATACGTGATTAGAAAAGACGCGATTAGTAATCAGCGCTCATATTTTTTCTCTAACATTTGTGCCGGAAAGAACTACATTGAAAACCCAAACGTTAGCAACTTTGCCTTTCGTATCTAGAAATCAAAGACGAAACTAGAAAAAAAAATGTTTCAGCGAAACAAATTCCTTCACACTTCCATAATTTTAGGACAAAAACTCCCATTTTATTCAATAAAGTCAAATATCATATAAACTTAGATGCTCTCTTTTTATGAATATATAACTATTTATTTCAACATCTGGGTTCTTAAGTTCGATTCAGCAATAAAATTTCACACACACAAAATATCTGTTCCTAATAGAATAGATTTAACATGTATCCCTTAGATTTAAGGCAATTATTTTCCAGAAAGTTTGTTCACCAGATATTTAGTTGAAACTGGGTCTTGCAACTAATTTAACCTGAGCGATCAAACTTTAATTTGTTACGAGATTTGAAGGAAATACTTTTCTGTTTTTAAATTTATAAGTCCATGTCTCTTAGAGGACAAATTCCAAACCCTCCTTGAGAGACATGTACCATTTACCGAATTTGGATCTTGACAAACAGTCATATTTGAAAGATATGGTATGTTTACATAACAGTTTTCAAGAGAAGCATACAAAATTTGATTTAATATCGATGTTCGAGTCATTCCTCCATCACACCGTGTTACTAGTGAAAAAAAAATTTCGTGCCAAAAGATTTCCTGCTACTTCAGCTGCTAGAAGCAAACTGGACATGGTCTTATTTGGAAGGCCAATCCGCTGCTATTGATTTCAGCCAGCAGGAGCACATTGCATTAAACATTCGTGAGAGAAAAAGCATGTTATTTACTTTTATAACTCGTCTTATATAACTAGAAATTGAGAAGTCTCTTTCTTAAGATGTCTTTGAGGTATGATAATTTTGTTATCTAAAGTTGTATTTTTTGCATTCTAATCAACAAACTCATTTCATATTGTATTTAAAGGGGCTCCTATACTATTATTATTTATAACTGTGAATATGATATTGGATGTTATGAAATATTAGCGATTTATTCTGCATGTAATGTAATGAAGTTAATGCTGAAAGACTGAAATCCAAATTGTAACATCAGTAAATTCAAAGTTGCTTACATAGATTACTGCCTGTTAGATTGTACTCACTGTCGCCTTGTTTGTTTTGTTTGATGAATAGTATTGTTATCAGGCAGAACAGTGTTGAGATAATCTGGATTTGTCTTAATCTATCTCAATTCCTTTTCATAATAATACGAATGAGCCATTAGTTCTTTCATCTTATCTGGATACATTTTTACCGTTTGTATCTGAGGGCAGTCAGTAGTGAGAGTTCGTGATCCTTCATTCAGTGTTTTCCGTCAGTCATATTCCAACAGAATAATGAATGAGCTTATATGTGGTAGGTAATGTTCAAATGTTCTCCTTTACCCATCAGATTTAATTGTATTTTGCTGATTGTTCTCCCATCAATAACCAATCAAAATTTCGTGTTCTATACATGCACAGCAACTGTTTCAGGATACACTACTCACTGGTACATCAAATTAACTTTGGCAATATGTCGAATCAATATGGACTTATATACTACAAGGATGCATTTAAGGTTTTTTTGTTTCCGAGGTTTGTGGGGCAGCATTTATGCAATCATGACAACTACACTAGCCACTGACTTTTTCATCATCCGCATTTCGCAAGAGACTGTAATTTCAATTACTTGATTTTTTGTATAACGTGCTATCTACTTAATAGATTTTGCTGTAATATCTGGTTTTTCTCTGTGTTTCATTTTGTATAGCCAACATTATTTGTAAACGATAATTTGTTTTTTAAGCTTCACTTCAAGTTTATTTATTTATATTTTGCTAATTTAAACTCATTAAACTTTGTTGAGAACATGGTCATTTTTCAATCATTATCAGTGACAAGATAGACAACGTGTAGTATCTACTCTAAATATCCACAGTATTCAAGGTATGGTCTTACTCTAGATTACTTTCCCAAATATTGCCCATAGACATTAATGATTTTGATGTCACCTAATATATAAACAACGGAATAAAAGTTTCTGCCTAATTTTTGTCCTCGTAAGAGATGGCCAAGTGTTATATCTCTTAATAGCCACCAATTTGGTTGCTATTTATGCGTGACTTAAGAGAAAATGCACATGTTTAGTTAAAAATATTTATCATCCTTAAATTACTTTTAAGTAATCATGAGTTTTAATGTAAGTTTATTTAACGTAATCAAGAAACGTAAAACAATAAAACACATGAAATACTCTTATTATTATTCTTAAATTATGTCCATCGGCATACTTCACTGCATCTCGCTAAGAGTTGGGCTTTACTAATTAGGTCTCTTAAATTTGTAAATTTTGTCTTTAAAAATCTTTAATTGTATTCAATGAGAGATTTGTTCAAGAGACTTTTAGACATATTTTTATAAGTATGTAAGACAAAATGATATCATACATGATTCTTTTTAAAAATTAACTCTTGAAATTCATGTTCGCAGAATTATTGCTGCTAAGACAAAGTGACAAACTCTTTAGATAAAAAGAAAACAAGATGAAAGTGACAAACTCTTTATGGCACTTAGTAATAAAAGCAGTAAAATGTTTATTTCATCAAAACAATTCTACATTTTACTATAGTAGAAAACAATGATTAGTAATAAATGTTAATCATGGAAATATGTTGATATCCTTAGAACTTTACCAGTGTGTAGATGAATTTCAGAATACAAGTTCGCGAAATAATAGCTTGCTTATTTCCTATAGGATAAGCAAGACATTACTTCATAAACTATAGAGGAAATACAATAAAAATTCTTTGACGTATACACATAAGTAAACATATAATTTTTGAAACAGTTTTTATTTTCTGTATACAATACCTGCATAGTTTGATATTTTCTATTTCAATATTTAGGAAAAAATTACTGAATATATTCAATGTTTCAATTTAAGAATATATTCAGTATTTTTTCTGAATATCCTCAAAGTAAAACATATAAACCAGGAAAAAGTTTCAGTAATGATGTAAACATAATCACTTACTGGAACGGAGCATGGTTGCATTTCTTATTGTTATATTATATTCAACTGAAGATTTTATGATACTCAAAAATAAATGCAACCAATAAGAAAAACGCAAATTATACGAGATTACTTACAGGGAACTGGATAAAAATTTTAAGGATTTATTTTACACTATGAGAAAATTATTTCCTTAATTGATATTAAACTTTCGATAACTTAATGTATACATTTTGTGCCCGATAACTTTATAATTGAAGATGGTCTCACCATTTTTCTTATTTTTCAGATAATATGGTAAGAGTTTTATTATCAAAAAAAGAAAATTAATTTATTTTTGAATTTAATTAATCGAATTCCATCCTTTACTTTCCAATGAATAGAGCTAACCAAAATTGTATGAGAGAGTAAAAATTATCCGAAAATTATTTTTATTAAGAAATTTATGTGTTTGAATGTCTTCTGAGCTGACAGATCTTTTTTAATGTTTTCACTGAGAATCACCCTTTTAAGTGTTTATTAAAATAGCACAACAGGAAATTGAAGGATTCTGTAGATAGTTTAACACAGTTAAATTAAACAATATATTCTACATTATTGGTAACAATATAATAATGAAAATACAGTTGTTAATGCTAATTATTTTACTAAAATAATTTCTCGGAAAAATTTTATGTGACCAAAAGTTTTTATATTTCCACATTATTATATATTTAAAAAAATCATTGTAATAGTTACATTTCACTAAAATAAATCTTCATGAAATTAAAGTAATTGTACACTACAATAGTTTTCCAATTTAATAAATTATTATAATTTATGTAGGTGTCATTAATAAATTTACATCTAAAAAGGTGTATGTTTTTCACCCCTTAAATGTGCTAGTGTCCAAACCTCAATTATTTTGAAATACACCAAAACAGATTATTAATAATAGAAACAATCAATTAAAATCAACATTCTTTTACTCACAGTAAATTAATTTATTGCTTTGTATGGAATACCTTGTTTGGTAAAGAAAAAGTAATTTAAAAGTATAATTAAAACTTCCTTGCATTTTTAGAATAAATTATACGTCCTATAAGAATCATATATGAAAAAAATATGAAATATATAATTAAACAATTTGCATACTTATTATTGAAATGTGTTATACGTAATTTATTTACCATTTAATATTTTACATTTTCAATGCAGATTAATATCTAATAAGTCTCTTTAAAGTTTATATTTAATCGAGAAATTAATTTCAAAATAAGCGAAATTCTGAATCTTGATTTGTTAAAGATATTACATTAATCATTTTCAGATTATTTGAAGTAATATAAACTATCAAACAGTGTAAAAATATTTCAGTTTAAATGTGGATTGCTTTTCTTATTTAATAATAGTAAAATTGATTGGTATTTCAATTATATTTGATTAAAAATAATTTACATCATAATAACTAATTACGAATTTTTACGTAATTAAATTTTTTATTAACATTTTTAAAACATTACAGTTATTTTTCAAAGTTGTATATTCAGTTTTTAATTTATTTATGTAGGTGTAATATATGTTAGTTGAATTTATAATATCATACTTTTATTTTCTTAAATACGCTTGGTTAAAGAATTATCAACCATGACAATATGTATATTCTTCAATTAAAAGGTTTGTCAAAGCTTTCCAATAACTCTTAAAAACTATTCCACCATTCAAAATTTCCATAAATGTATTTGACCAAATTTCAATCATGCATTATTAAGGAAATTCGTAAGTTAAAATATTTATTTGAAAAAAATCTCTACTGAGACAATTAACTCACTCTTGGGAAAATTCTTGAGCGTAAGATTTTTATTTCAGTTCTTATTTTTTAGAAAAGTCTAATTCGAAATGACTTCTTTAATTGCTGACAATTGATTTAATTGCCATTTAGCAAGGTTAACTAGGGGATAATTAACTAAAAATATATATTAATCTCATGCTTTTTTAGTACGAGAAATTTAGTTCTTATTGTACTAAGCAATTAAGAAACTGTGGAAGGTGTTAAATTAGGCGCATACTAAAAAATACAATTAGACTGAAAGCATATTTTAGAGAGTTAAAGGAACTACTTAATAGATAAGGCAATATTCTAAGTGTAATTCCTATTTATCTTATTTCAGAATTCATACAAGTTTCTTAATCTACACGCAACTCTCAGTGTCTCTAAATTATGGTAGTGTATTTTGTAATAAGCATATTGCGGGAGTAAGAGAGAGAAAGAAAGAGAGAGATTGCTTAATTTATAATAAGAGAGTAAATATAAATCAGAGTATATATATATATATATATATATATATATATAAATTATTACGAATTATAAACTTTATTCGATATATATATATATATATATATATATATATAAATTATTACGAATTATAAACTTTATTCGATATATATATATATATATATATATATATATATATATATATATATATATATATATATATATATATATATATATATATATATATATATATATATATATATATATATATATATATATATATATATATATATATATATATATATATATATATATATATATATATATATATATCTTTTTCTGCATTTTTTATTTTTTACAATTTCTAATGTTATATATTTTTTAATTCTAAGAATTTTTTTACGCTCTCTCTCTTTATTATAAAATCATTATAAAATGCTAATCTTATATTAAAAATGAATCTTATATTATTAAATTATATTATATTATAAAATGACAAATTGGAAAAATTATGAATTTCTTATTCTCATTTATTACACAGTAAAATTATAACGCACATTAAAGAATATTATAATAAGTGTATAACTACAATGTTTAATCAAAAAACAAATAAAATGTAATAATCTTAATCATGAATAAATCCATAAATAAATACTTTTTAATATATGGAAATCTGTGTCAGATTAATTTGTTTCAAAATGCAATTTTTATTCCCTTCTGGTTTCGTACTCATACATAGAATATAATTCCAAGTTAAATTTATACATGTTCTTTCAAGCTTAATACAGTAACTAGCAAGTAAAACTTTGTCACACAATCAGTTATTTGAATTAGATTATTTATCTCAATGAAGGGGGGGATATAAAATCAATGATAAATATTAGATTGATATATTCATATTTAAATTATAAATTTAATAAAGTTTCCTTAGTTACGGAACTCATACTGAATTTTTTGACATGCTATTTAAAAAAAATAACAGATTATATAAAATACTTCCAATGAATTATTTCTTAAAGCTTTTTAAACAAAAATATTTTTATTTTTTCAAGTCATAGGATTTTATAAAACATAAAGGCTTACAATATGTGTAGAATTTTGCCAAGAAATTTAAAAGAAAACAAATTAAGCGTGTCACATATAGTTATTAAACTTGATGATATTACCAATATTAAAAAACCTTCTTCCTCCAAACTGGCTTTTTAGTACATAAGGATAGCAAGTACATATAATATATATGTATATATAATATAACTAAGACTTTAGCATTTTATCTATCAAGTATAATATATACTTATATATATATATATATATATATATATATATATATAGGTATGGATATTAAATAAATGATCTGAATTAATGCTGCATTTCTGAAAAACTAGGTATAGAAGCCCTTAAGCAGTACAAACTGATATAATTCTCAAACAATATCCCAAATTGGGAAGCATTTATTAATTTATTTTAAAAGCGAAGTCAAACATTATAAAATATGCAAAGAAATCAGCCTTCATGCATAAAGCCTAAAAGGAAGATAATTTTAAAAGTAAATATTTAAAGATAAAGTCAAAATCATATCCGAGTTGTCCAATTTTTAAATGTAAGTAATTCAATTTTAAAATGTAAGAAACTTCCCGAGTTGTCTATAAATGATAACTATAAAGAAATAAAAAACATCTTTGTTTTAACTGTTTCGAATTTCATAAGCTTTCAAAACATAAATTCAAAAAAGGCATGACAAATACGTGAAAAGAAAAATCTGGACTGGAAACAACACATTCTTGTACGTAGAGACTGCGAAATAAAACAGAAAGCTTTCTGACCTCCAAACAGAAGGATAGATATGAGGTACTAAGTTCCTCACTTTCGATGACAAATCGCTGCCTTTCACATTGTCTTACCCTGAAGTACGTTGTACTCTCGACAACTGAAATAAAAATAAAAGAAAAAATAGAACTATATTTACTTTTCGCTTACTACTTGACTCATGCTTTCAATTGTCTTTTATCATTGAAGATATTGATTTATTAGGAATAAATAAAAGACATTAGTGTTCCCATAGCAGGAGTTAGTGGGACTATTTAACCAAAAAAGAATGATTTCTGTGGCAATTTCTATTTCTAATACAGAGTTGGGAACAGATTTTGTTTTTGATGTAAGTTTCTATGATTATGGCCCAATATCTTTAACTTATTTTTGCCTTGTCCAAATATTGATAAAAAAATAATGGGTTTGTTAATCGAATTTCACTTCAATAAAGCAGCATTTACAGCCGATGTCAAAAATACAATTTAGTATTTAGCTTCCTGGAGAGGGGGTAGAAAGGCAACAAGATTCCTCTGGTAAGATTATAAAACTTTTCAAATATATAGCAATGTGATAGAAATTAAGAGATTTAGGCATGTTTTCCTTGAAGTTAATTTTAGTTTTTTCCGGATAGCCGACACGATTAAAAATTGCATTTAAAAGTACCCTGATGAGCATCCCACTACATTTCATTAATTAGACACTTCTTTCTATGTTAATAATTTGATTGCTGGAATAAGAAATGTTGATTAAACATTTTGTGGCATAACAAAATAATACAAAAAAACATAAGTTAGAAAATGGAATTTTGAAGAGTCAAGCGTAATGAGCAAATGGAAAAAATAAAACATCGGCACTCCGCCACCAATCCTTTCTGTGGAATTAAAAAACCAATTCAGTGAATGTTGTAGACATTACTTGGAATACTGTTGAACGTCAACTTACAATGTAAGTGAAAATTTAAAATAAATTCTTTAAAGCCAAAAACAAAAGGAAATGATTCTTCTTACAACCAGCTAGGAAGGTATTTAATATAAGGGGGCTTTTAATTCTGTTCAACATAAGAATTAAGTGCATTTGCTAGAATTACAGCAAAGAAATCTATCCTGAGTGGTAAAATTTCCTACAGAACTACAAAAGCAGTATTTTCTAAGTGGTATTAAGAATTCACTCAACTTTCAAAGTTTAAAATTCCAAGATTTATGTTAGATAATTCTTTTAGCAAAAATTTGGAAATACATGGCTTTTCTAACGAGGCCTAAAGGTGCAGTAGTTTATTTCAAAGTCTGCAAATATAATGGGACCGAAATATATTTTGTCGTTTCGAAAAGTCAAATTTTTCTTTTTAAGAAGCTGACCAGATTAGAGCTAACGGAAAAACTCAAATCGCATCACGTGTAATGGACAACATAAAGAAAATCATTCAAGAAAACTCTACTGCCAAAGTTTAATTCCTGGCTGAAACCCAGATTGCAATGGATTCAAGTTTCACCAGGAAAGGGGACACCATTTGTAGTCAATATAGAGACAGAGACTCAAGTTCTGACTAATGTCAACGCATGTTCCCACAATCCTGGAATGTGTAATCTTTTAGATATGGTTAATCGATTAGAAATTGGCTGTCATTTAATCCAGAGTTCTACATAGTTTCATGGATTAACTTTCTTGTTACTAGAGACATTTTAAATGAATCCATTAATTTAGAGAATGCAGAATATTTTAAAAACGAGCTAAGAAAAACTAATAATTTTTTTTTATTAAGAACTTTAATTTTTTAATTTTAACATTTCAAAATACATTTATATCCAATTTATTGAAAATTTCTTATAATTACATAAAATTAATCTGTGTAATAAATTTTTGTTTTCGTTTTATGCATAGTGTAAGTTTCTTATGGGGGAAGAAATTAGGTATATTTGAACCTTTAGAAATTGAGATAGGACACAAGTTTATGGTAAGAACTACATAACAAGAAGAATTTTCTAAGGAAATAATAAAATGATCAAAGTTGAGTCCATTTCAGTTACGAGGTAATTAAAATCTTTAACTACATATATACATTATCATTGGAAGTCTTTATAACTTCTTTCAAGTGATTTATTGTTAGGCGAGGAAAATGCGCAAAAGTTTTTCACCGATAATGCGAAAACATTTGTTTGTGCAACTGAAGAACTGAAAAAAAATTGAGGATTTAAAAATTGTGATAACTAATATAGGTAGGTATATTTTATATACAAGACCAAAATATTGATAGGAAATTTATATCTCCACCTAGATTACCTAACTTTGGAAATTTTTGGGTCATTCAAATATACTTTAAAGTGCATAGTAAGAAACAATAATCACACTAAACAGAATTTTTAACTATATTAATTCAGTTCGAAGAAAAGTATATTTGCTTACGTACTTGACCTCTTTCGCCTCTACATCATTCAGTTATGATTTTGAGGACTTTGAAACGTTATGTCCAGGTCATTTTTTAATATGCTGACAGGTGAAAATTATTAACGAATCTAAATGAACTGATATACAAGAAAGTAGTCTTAATAGAATAAAAAAAACTAAAAAGGCTACTCAACAATTATGGAACCTCTGAAAAAGAGAATATTTAAGCATTTTGCAAGAAAAAACAAAATGACATTTTGAAAGGGGTAATGTAAAAATCGGCTGTTTGTGGTTTTAATGAAAGAAAATAACCTTCCAATGAATAAATACGTAATTGGTAGAATAGATCAAGTTTCTTTAAGTTATGACTCTGAAATAAGAGTTATAAATATTAGATTACCAAATAATACAATTGTAAAATCAAAAGTCAGAAGTTTAAAGCATTTTATCTGGGAATTAAAAGGTACTGATAATAGTAGAAAATGCAAAAAATGTTTAATTGCTTAAATTTATATTTATTGTATATTTTATATGTTTCTTAAGAATATTCTCATGTTTATTTTATTGTATTTTATAAGGGTTGATGTTGTCAAATATTAAATAACATTGGTCAATATAATTTTTTTTCTCAAGAAAACTATATAGTAATTCTAGTGTAATTTTACTTCCTAAATCCAAATATGTGCATAGATTCCTTTCATCATGAATAGTGTTTTTTGTGAATTTCATTTGTATTTTCTTTCACTATTGCAAATTAAGGATAAATTGAAATAGTGGTGAGTCGGACATGTATGGAAAGGTTTCTGCATTTATTTCCGCAGTGATATTTTACTGCTTTTTATTTTTCAAGTTTTGCATACATTATGAGAAATAAGTGTTTAAATCAACCAAGTAAGTTATGCCACATCTGTAGAGAAATAACATTCAAGCCTCAAAGACGAAATGTCCCGCTACTTGTGAAAAACTGTTATGAACTAAACTTCGGTTTTAAAGCTGGGGATTTTATTGAATATTGGGTCACAGATATGCTGTGCACCAAGTGTTATGCGTCAGATGGAATGGAAAAATGGTACAAATCATATGCCATTTCCAGTCTCTATGATTTGGAGAGATCAGAAGTACCATTCAATTGACTGTTTTTTCTGTATAATTAACATTAGAGGAACTGTGTCTAAAACAAAATATTCAGTAAAGTATCCAATTTGGCATCACTAATGAAACCAGTCCCTCATAGTGAAGAATATCCTGTACCAAACTGTCCAGATCTTATGGCTATAAGTGATAACTCCAACCAAGCTCACACTCATGACGAAAGAAAGGAAAAAAGTGACCCTACCTTTGAAGCAGGTAGTTAATCAAAATCTCATTTTTTTATATCGAAAGATCTTAATGACCTTATAAGGGATTCAGATTTGTGTAAACAGTCCGCGGACTTTTGAGTTCCAAGCAAAAAGGCTGGAGTCTACTTAAAAAAAGACTGACAGCTATGCATTTTTCATAACTGAGATTGTCATTTTAAAGGCTACTTCTATAAAGTAGGCAATGTAGTTTTTGTACTAATGTTTGTTCAGTAATGGAGGCTCTTATATAGCAACACTAGCCACATGAGTGGCGATTGTTGATAGACTCATCTAAAGTTAATGAGAAGTTTGTATTATTGCAAAATGGAAATGAATTACCATTGAAACCTGTTGAGTATACTAGTGATATTAAAGACACATGAAAATATGCAACTGTTATTAGGAGAAATTCAGTACGCTGAATATAGGTGGAATATATGAGGTGACTAAAAAGTAATAATTTTATTTTTAGGTTTGTAACTTGGATTTACAAACTTTTGTTTTTTGTGTGAATGGTACAGCCGTGATAGGGAGTCTCATTATTCGACGAAACAGTGGACTAAGCACATGGATCTCTTATTTCAGGATATAAGAATGTATCAAATACTCCTTTCGTGGTTCCC
This sequence comes from Latrodectus hesperus, assembly GCA_037975125.1. Lineage (NCBI taxonomy): Eukaryota > Metazoa > Arthropoda > Arachnida > Araneae > Theridiidae > Latrodectus > Latrodectus hesperus. The sequence goes on from CM075854.1 coordinate 95,477,618, forward strand.
GAAAAGATGATTTTATGTCCTCTACATATAAAATTGGTGCTGATGAAAACTTATGTAAAAATTATGGGCATACATTCTACTGCTTTTATGTATCTGAAATGAAAATTTTCTAAAATAAGTGAAGAAAATTTACGGAAATCATATTTATAAGACCATAAATTAGATCAATAATATCACATGATGAATATTTTGTGGGACTTTGGAATTCAACGGAAATCATTCAAAAATATTTGTTGTGAATTTCAGGACTATAATATAGAATTAACTATAAGAAAATATTAAGTGATCTTCTGGCTTCATACAAAGCAACGCACTTTAACATGTCTTTAAAAATTTACTTTTTTCGTTTCCTAGCCAGACTTTTTTCTCTAAAAAATATTAAAACTGTCTCTAATGAGAATGAAGAACGTTTTCATCAGCAGATTACTACTATCAAAAAAATGTACCAAGGCAAGTGGAGACACAGTATGCTGGCCGATTTCTGTTGCTCAGTAAAAAGGAGCATTCTTAATGCAAAATATATCAGAAAATGAAAATATGAAACGTTTTAGGTAAGCCAGTCAACTTAAATTAGCTTAGAGGATGGGTCTTACACACATACATTGGTACATATAATTTATTACCTTATTACCTTTAGAAAGTTAAAAACATTTCTTCATAACATATCGTGATTTATTTTCATCTCCTCAACAACTCCTCCTGAAAGGTAAACATTGTTTTTAGAAATGTTATTATGAGCCTATACAATGCTGTTTAACAAAACAATACAATAAAATAACAAAGAATACAATACAATACATAATATAAACAATGCAAAAAATGCTTTTTAATGAAGTAGTTTCGTGAGAAGTGCTTAAAAATAATTTTACTTGAAAGATATATTTAGATCTAAATATTCTAATTTTTGAAAAGTCTACGACACATATATCATACAAATATAAAATAATTAATACATTAAAATATTTAGTAAAGTTAATTCAAAATGTGTTAGATTGGCGGAAATTTATGCAAATGATTTGTAAAATTCTAGAGCTCATCTGGATAACAGAATTTTCAGCAAATAGTTACTTTAATCATGATAGAATGTTTGTATTACTTTGTTTTTCACAAAATAAAACAAATTTAAAGAAATTTTTTTCCAAACTTATTTGGAGTAACAAAATATTTGATGAGAATTACCGAGATGTATCCTAAGGGCAAATAAGGCATTTTAGTTCTAAATGCTTTATGCTCAACATGTAATTAATTTTTTTATCATGATAAAAATCCTGTAAATATTTTAATAGCTTTTTGAATTATTAATGACAAACTGTTAGAAAACAAAAATAGATAATTTTTTGAGATTCGGGAATTAAGTAAATAATTTTAGTAAACTGTCTAATGAAAAAAAAGATATTTATTCAATTATAACAGTTATTTATAAGAAGTTCTTTTATGTAGTTTTTCTTTAAAAATGTGTAATTTTATTATTTTTATTTAAAGACTATCGAGTTCTGATTTTAATAATAATACTTAAGAATTTTATTTAATATTTCAGATAAAAGCTGTGACAACTTAAGATTTCGTTTAATACTTAATTAAAGTTAATTTAACAATCCAAGAAAATATTAAAATTGCTTGTACTTTTAAACTTAAAAGATAATGCAAAACGTCCTATGATAACACTAAATTACAAAAGAAAACTTGAATTTATATTCAGAATTATTAAATTTAAAGAAAGACTAATTACATTCTTCAATTTGCTTTGGGGCATTAAAATATAAAGATTATTTAGTTTACTGTGACAAAACAATTTACTCGTATTAAATATTTTAAGTATAATAGCATATAAAGTATAGAATATATGGGAATAAGGTAAAAGAGTTCACAATTATTAAAACTTTCACTGCAGAAAAAGTGGCAAACATTTCTATAAGAAGTGCAAATGTTAAGAAATAATAAAAATATTATAAAGAAATACTTGAAGATCATAGAACAGCAATTTCGTTACATATAAAAATGATGGAAAAAAGTACTTTTTTGCATTTTTTTTAAATGATGCTGGAATTTAAATAAAGCGTGTAGTCCCCTAGAATGTTTTAATCTTCAACATATTTGTTTTAAATAGATGCATTGACATTATCGACAACTATTTAAAGATTTCTGCTTTTTCTCTCAAAAAATGCAATCTCTAATTCTAGATTAGTAAATGAAAGTAGCAATACAAACTAAAATACCTCCCAAACATATTTTGTTGGATTTATATATATATATATATATATATATATATATATATATATATATATATATATATATATATATATATATATATATATATATATATATATATATATATATATGAAAAATATTTATTTTTTCAGCTTCAAGATTATTCTTTAAAAATTGTATTTCATTAAATTGAACATTATCAAATTCTTAAAACTATTTTTAAAATTAATATATTTCCTAGAATTATAGTGTTACTTTACCGACAATAAAGGATGAATCAGAACAGTGTCATATCATGATTTCTTAATCATTGCCTGACGAAGGCAACAACATACCATTTTAGTCTTGATATTCAAAACCTGAAATGGAATACTTGAAACGTTGATTCATTGAATTAGATTTATTTATACTCGATTATGTAGCCTGATATAAAAATCACTTTTCCATGCATTAGAAAAGTAAATCACAAATGGTAAGGAAGAAATGAAGTTTTAATACTTTCCATGTTTAACTTGTGTCCATGTGATGATTGTATTCAATAACATCAATTCCCTGAATTTTTTTGTGATATTTTACGAAAAAAATGTGGAATTATGTCGAACATTTTTCTTTCCTTCAAGTCAGAATTAGTCTGATATCACACTCCAAATTTCCACAGACATACAATTTTGGTAATATTTCAGTGAGAAATAATAAACTTTAATAACCGTAATGCTTACTTAATTACTTATCAGTTTAACTTTTCCAACGGCAAAGCGTTTTGAGACAAAATAAATACCTCTGGCCTATTCGAAATAGCCCTTTCCTCCAAATAAGCATTTTTTTATTGCTTGGTTTATCACCTTTTTTCAAAGATTTTATTTTCGCAACTGAAAATCAAAGCTTGCTCTGTTTCCACAACATATTAACATGCAATAAATACCGATCCTTGCTTGCTGTAATAGCACATAAATGGCCACATCAAAGTAGTTTTTTTCTTTTAAATTTTTCCTTATTTCTATGGATTAAGACTTTTTAATAATTTGCCAAAAATTAATTAATACTTTATTTAAAAAATATTCTCAAATTAAATTCTCTAAATTAAAGAACTAAGCACAAACAAATATAAATAAATATACTGATAGCCACCCATCAACCCATGTTCACACACAAACACACATAATTGTTTTGTTTATAATCACCAGTTTCAAAAGGTTTGTTTTAGGCAAATTCACTGCATTTCACCAAACATCATTCTTAGCTATTCTTTTAAATATTTGAACAAGACCTTGCATCACATATGAAATATGATAATTCCGGTTTTCTGAGAAATAGTCTCGGTTGAAACTAGGACTTAATAAGTTGGACAAAAACCAGATAGTACCCAATTTTACGCCAATGCGTTTTATTAATGCTTCGCTTATAACCTAAGCAATACATATGCTTCAAACACTTAGAAATTCAGGATCTTCTCGAAGAAGATTTGGAAAAATATGACATAAAAATAAGTTTGATAAGCTTAATTTTGTAAATTTTAATCACAGAATGTGCCTTTTCTGTCTTTTTGATTGGGTTTGCCAACTACTTTTCATCATATACTAGCTTGATAAACATAATTTTCGAAATACCTTTGTGCTCTTATTTTTGCTTTTAAGAGAAGATTAATTCCATAAAATAATCTTCCTGGTTGTAATGTTTCTTAAAGTGTAAGATATATTTTATGATTGGTTACAAAAGAAGATATATATATATATATATATATATATATATATATATATATATATATATATATATATATATATATATATATATATATATATATATATATATATATATATATCATATACATATGTTATATACACACATAATGTTATATACCATTTCCTAAAATTAACAAAAATTCTCACGCAAAAATTACATAACTTGCTTTTAATATTTCATGAATGTCTCTCATTGACAAGAATAAAATATATCATTTCCAAAAGAATCCTGTGACTGAAGAAATTTTTATAGATGATACACTTTTTATTTTTGTTTCCATTTTCCTTTCTAGCTCACTAGAATATCCAGAACATAATAGTTTCCTTTTCCTTTGCCAGCTACGATTTCTCATAGATGCTTGATCGAAAAGTGAAGGGCAATTCTTTTGTTCTTCTATTCAGAACTATTATTAAGTTTTTAAGGGTGAGTTGTTTTCTAGAGAAAGAATAGAAAAGTGCTGTTACTTCCAGAAAAGATAAGAAAAGTATTCGAGCATTGATTGACGAAACCATTTTGGATATATTGCGCTACAGTCAATTACTACAAAATATGAATCCGTTTCTTTGTTCAAGTCAATATCCGCTAGCTTGCATCTCACCTGAATGTGTTTCTCTGGAGTGTGAAGACATAGCTTTTACCAAGTAATCGATCTTCTGAATGAGTTTGCAAGATTTTATGATTCATAGCATTTATATTGTTTCTTTAACATTTCAGAATAAATTTAATTTAGTATACTTCTCTATTTTAACCAGCCTTCGTAATATCATCTATTAAATTGTTCAGTGCTTAAACCTTTTAAAGTTTTGATGATAGTTATAATATTTGGTGAAAATATTGCGAATATTTGTTCCAAGCATAATACATTTTCATATTAACACACACTTATTGGACCCATCATAAAATAATTATATATTACGAGAATTGTAATTTTAAATAGGTAAGTTTTATTAAAAAGTACTTGAGTTAAGTGAAAAAAGTTAAAAAATAACAACTCTGCTGTCGTTCCTCTGATCAAAATTATTCTGTTTACAAAACACGCAGTAAAATAAATCCTTAAGTCACTTTCCTATTCATGAATTAAAAAATCATATCACAATATAATAATTGATTTCGCATTTGCTTCTGATCTTTAAGTACTTTTTACTGGCCATTTTCAATGACGGTTAACTTGCTTCTTTTATTACACATTTAAAGAGAAACTATATCAATTTTAAATAAAAATTATGCATAAAATCTAGTTGATATTTGTTTAAATTATTTTTGCCTCTTTTTAAAACTGTATACAGTGTTAATAAACTATTTTAGATTTAACTATATTTTAGTTTTCTAAGTGTCATCCAACATGATTGATCAGAAATTAAGAGTAAAAATAAATTTAGAGTAATAATTTGATAGGTTTAATAGTATTCATTCTCAAAAATATCTATAACAATCTTGTTAATTTAACAAGAACTAAGAATTTAGCAAATGCATTATCTATACATTATCCTGTGAATACCTAATTACATTAAAACATTTTACATCTATGAGACCCTTTACCACGTGTTTATGAAATGTGTTTATATTGTTATGTTATTTAATAACTATTGAATATTTTATTGAAAAGACGTAAACGGCGTTGGAAAGAACAACGTGGCATCTTTGCTAAAGTATTAAAGCTGCATTAATATTTTTAATGCAGCACTCTACAGCATTATCAATATTTGTATTCAAATCAACATTTAAATTCTTAAAAAAATATGCTTAAAATAGCATCAAACTAATTCCGTTCCATTGAAAATTACTTCACAGTATACATTAGAATATGATTGAAACTTACAATATAGATTCTATCGAAATCCTTTTATTTAAGTACATGTATGTTATATTCAGATAAACGTTTTTTGCAATTATAAACACATGTAAATTATCTTAGAATAGACGCAAAAATTATTTTCAGCAACTTTATTACAATATAAGTAAGCCTGTAATAAAAGTTGGAAAAGTGCGAAATTTTTTTCGCAACTTTAAATAATAAGTAATTCTCAACCTTAAATAATATATATATATATATATATATATATATATATATTATTTAAGGTTGAGAATTACTTATTATTTAAAGTTGCGAAAAAAATTTCGCACTTTATATATATATATATATATATATATATATATATATATATATATATATATATATATATATATATATATATATATATATAATATATATAATATATAATATATATATATATATATATATATACATATATATATATATATATATATATATATATATATATATATATATATATATATATATATATATATATATATAAGTAAGAGTGTTAAACAACTAAAAAATTAGTTCACAGCTTTAAATATTATATATATAAATAATAGCGTTAAGCACGCTAGAAATTGATTCGTTGCCTTAAGCAAGTAAGAAAATGATTCAATGACCTTAAATAGTTATTGAGTATAAAAATAGAATCAATAAAAGGAAACAAAAAATTAATTGAAAATGGACGAATACTATTTGAAAAATTAAGGAACTGATAACCTTGCTTATTTTACATTCATTTATTTTTTTTTCTTATTCATTCTATTCTTGTGAATTAATTAAATATTAGTCAATGTGCAAATAGACTTGAAGTTTGTAAGGTTCATAAGAATTGTAAGAAATTATGAATGTTTCGATTATACAAGATAATACTAATTTTTTTAATTTAACCTCTATACATTTAGTGTTCCACAATATTTTCAAAATATAATCTAATATTTAAAAAAATAATCAAAATACTTAAAATAAATTTACTATCTTCGTATTACATCAAATTTAAATTTGTCTCACATTAAGCGAAATTTGAAATATTCTTATCTACAGAAAATGCCCAAAGATGATTACACGGTTTGAAATTTGTCCAATAAGATTATGAATTACGAAAGTGCTTACAAATTTTGTAGGATGATTGATCATGCTATAAAGAGTAAGTTTTATATAGGAAGTTGTGACCGAAAGTTACATTTTTCTTTGTTATAAAAAATTTTATCAACCGTAAATAAATTTAGTCGATAAAGATGTTAACAAGAGTTTATTTAAAAATAGCAATATGGAGCAACTTCACTACTTGAATATTTTATATGAATTAAGTGTATTCAGGCACTTGGTGTACGTGTTACTGAAACGAAGAACACGAGAGCCACATTCTATTAATCTGATACTGGATCTTAACTTTCTTCCAATTTTAAATGATGAAATTTTATTTTACGATGATTGGCGCATCAATGCGTGTAACTGCTTACTTAGATATTGCAAGATTCACTCAATCTGTGGTGTAATTATCCAAGAAGTAGATAAATTGGTAGACATTTGTAGGAGAATCGCTTTTGATACTACTTCAAGATTTAAATGAAATTTTGATGTATTCTCTATCTGAGCATAGTTAAATAAATCAACAAAAATATGGTTAATACAAATTTAATTAAAATCTCCTTTATTATATAATATTCGACTGAATAAACTCTATAAGATTTTATGAAAATATTTAAAAAGCTTATAAAAAACTGATAAAAGCAATACTCTAGTATTGTTTAGATATAGAAAATATTTTGAAATATTTTATTATTATAGAAAATATATATTATAGAAAATATTTCGAGAGTGTATTTTTAATTGTAGAAAATATTTTGAGAGTTCATTTTTAATTATTTGAAAATAATCTTTCATTCCTAAATGCTTATTGTTCCTAAATGCTTATTTCAAGGACATTGCTCAGTTATAGTCAAGAGATAATATTTAAAAATAGACTTCAATAGAAATACCAACACAAATTGGCAAAAGAAAAAGAATGACAACAATTTTAAAAATATAGACTCCGTAATACTAAAATCACTTTGAATTGAAATACAACCATCATTCAAAACCCTTGGAAAAAACTAAATTTGGTAGTTTTCTTATAGCTGAATTTAATCATTTTGAAAATAAATGATGTCGTTATTCTGTTAGTGGCGCAGCTACTGTCGCCATTCATAAAATTCATTGAGAAGAAAACATTATTTTACTACATCCATATTTAGATATCAAAACGTATATTCAAGAAAAAGAAATTACATTAAATATATCATTGAATTGAAAGTAAATAAAATCATTATTCATGAATATTTTTCATGGAATGAAGAATGATGACATTACTACTACTAGTTAGATGAGATCTTATTAGTAATAGTTAGTTAGAGATTTTCGCTTTGGTTAGCTTTTTTTATCACATATTTAACAGAAAAGTACTGAAAAGGTTGTAGAATTTATTTTCAAGGAATATATCATTAGAATTTTGACAAAATTGCTACATTGATTATCCTATTTTTCAACACTACTTAAATGAGGAAATTGAGTAGTGATAAAAATATGGTTAGCTTATTAATTTAAGTAATATAGTGATTTTTTTACCTTATTTTTAAACATTAATTAAGTAATGAAATTGAAAAGTAATATATTTTTCATAACAAACACCTATTAAAATCAAAGTTATAATTGAAGCCAGTATCATATTACATAACTGAAAAAATGTTTTTTGAAAATAATCATGTTTATATAAATAATAATTATTGCTTACTTTTTAAAAAAATTACTGACAATTTTTGATAAAAATTAATTAGACATTATCTTCTGAAGAATATTTTTCCAGGAACAATAAGAATATATATCTTCTAATTCTAAAAACATAAAGAAACAGTTGAATAGTATCTTAATTATAAAATAATTAATAAAAAAACGAAAAGCCCCTAAAGGAAGTTTGCGTGAAATAAAAATTATAATACAAAATTTGTAAATCACTTTGTTAAAATATAAGTATTTTTACAATTATTTCCCACCACAGGATTTTATTGCCAAATCAGGGCTTTAACAATTTTTTAAAAATGCTGCTGAATCAACTGATTAACCAAGTTATTGGCGAAGTTAGTTTTCTGTAATTTTTATTTTGTACCATTTAAAAATTTTGAGATCTCGCAACAATATGAACTGATATGTAGGTTCAATAAGACCTTTGAGAAATAGGAATTTAAGTGCATGTAAATTTTTAATGAATATACTGAACATGATTATATACAATCGATTCAAAATCTATAAGTCAACTTACAGTTCTGAGAAAAATTACAAATTAGTTTTAAGGTTATGATTGTTTTTGTCTTATATTCACATATTTAAAGTTATAAAAATATTCCATTAGCTTATTGCAAATCAGTAAAAATCAAAACTATTACAATCAATCAGCAAATAAAAAATAATATGTTAACAAGATGGAAGAGGCATTTTTATATTAATAAGAATGTTAAAAAATTTAACATGGCTGTCATGTTTCACAACATTTCGCTGTTAGGATCAAACTCGATGATTATTTTTATTGTTATAAATTGTGAATAAATCATTGAAGCTCCACATTCTATTTCGGAAAAACATTGTTTTTCGCTTAAAATGATTAATCTGTACTCTTACCGCATTTCTCCCAAATTGTAAATTTTTGCTAATGTTAATGCAGAACTAAACAATGTTTAACTAGAAGGAGAGAACTAACAGAAACTAAATAAATAAATTCCTTAGACACTTTCCAAAAAATTAAAATATTAATTAAAACAACCAGTTCTGTCTCCCTTTAGAGTTGAAAGTAGAATTCAATACAACATAAGGTTAGGATTTTCCTTGTATTTCGGGTCATTTTTAGAGTAGTTTCTAATATTTTTAGAAGATTTTTTTTAATGATTGAATTTCATTTATTCAAATGTAAGATATTCTATTCTGTTTTAATTTTTAAAAAGTTATAGTAGGATTTCCATTTACTCGTTGATTTTTCTCAAATCGTAATATGTATAACTGATAAGAAAATAGACATGTACTATGAAATTTAACTTTTAATATCCTATGGGAATTATTTTTTTATAGTTTTTAGATCTCGATGTCATTTTAAAATTTCCACGGGTGGTTATTTTTGAACCTATTTTTTTAAATCAGAAGAATTAAAAATCCTATGACACAAAAATCCTTTATAGTTTTTAGATCTCGATGTCATTTTAAACTTTCCACGTATAGCTATTTTTGCACCTATTTTTTTTAAATCAGAGGAAATAAAAATTCTGTGACACAAAAATCAAAACATGCAGTTTTTGTATTGGCTAATATATTTGAATTTATAATTTATATATATATATATATATATATATATATATATATATATATATATATATATATATATATATATATATATATTATCTATATATGTATCTATCTATATATATATATATATATATATATATATATATATATATATATATATATATATATATATATATATATATATATATATATATATATATATATATATATATATATATATATATATATATATATATATATATATATATATATATATATATATATATATATATATATATATATATATATATATATATAGAACTTGCAGTAAATATTTTTTAGATATATAGGGCAAAGTGAAATAAATAAAAACTCAAAGAATTTAAAAAAAATTCACCCCTCCCCAGTAAAGCTTGAGTTTGAACTTTTAAACAGAAATTTCTACTGTCTAACACAAAAGAGAGTACACTTTGCAAAAAAGAAAATATAATTGGCAGCTTTTCAAAACGACTTTTTGTAAAGGAAACAAAGTCTCATGTTTTCATTAGCAAAAACTTATCGAATGAGGTGTATAATGCTTGCGAACTCTCCTTACGAAGTTATCAAATATTAAAATTGGGACACCTTTCATCCTCTTTCCAATCCATTCCCGACCAATAATATATTGGAAAAGTTGAAACGCATTCGCTGAAGAGGTCAAAAACAATGCCTTTTGAGAAGTCGAGAAAAAGTAAGTTCTATTTCTTTTTCTAAAAGAAATTATATGCTGTGGGAATGTAGAAAGAAAGAAGAATACATCCAGAAAAACTTTTTTATTTTCAGTGATAAAGTATACAAAAACATATAAAAAAACAAGAAACACCTGCTTTTTTTCTAGAAGTGGGATGTTCTTGAGAGGAGTGTTAAATCTCAGAAATTAATTACATTGTGGCCTAAACACATTTGCAGGGTATTAAAATCAATTTCAATTACATACTAAATTAATTGCTAATGCCGTAGTTAAAATTTCAAAAGGAAAATTAGCTTTTGGTATGTTAACTAGAGGCTGGCAGAACGTTATAATTTTCCCTTTATAGCCCGCTGTCGTCGTTTTCTCTATTCGATCCCTGCAAAATTTTGGAGGACAAACAAAATAAGGATTTTATTTATATAGCTTGAGAATAAGCAATCCATTAAAACTGTTTCTTAAATATTTTAACAGTTAGAGACAGCAGTAAGTCATTTTTTCTTTAAAAAATGTCAGTGAAGCAAACAAATTTATTGAATGAGAGCCAAAACAAGAAAACTTATGAAATGTCAACAATTTTACATAGAAACGTATATGAAAGATGATATGTCTACAATCATAAATTTAAAGATACTCCATGATTGTGGTTAAAGGATAAATATTTTCCAAAATGAACAGCTTAGTTTTTTTCCACAAAAAATAGCATTCATATGAAATGGAGCAGAAATTTTTGTAAACATTTGAAAGGGATATTCCCAATTATGTTACGCAATTAAGGTATAGATGAAATCAAAATATTAAACGTGCTTAGTTATTTTAGTCTTTTCAGATAATTTTCCAGGAACTACAAAAAGTATAATTGAAGAGTTTTATAGATTTTAAAAGTGATAAATGAGATTTATTTCTAATTTATCTTTTTCATCAATGACACAGCCCTCCATATACTTACACACACACACACACACACACACACACACACACACACACACACACACACACACACACACACACACACACACACACACACACACACACACACACACACACACACACACACACACACACACACACACACACACACACACACACACACACATATAATTCCTTAAATATTAATATTATTTCAGATAGATAATACACATTATTTCAAAGTAATTATAATAATAATTAAAAACTACATAAAAAGCAGTCAAAAAAGTTTGCGTATAGATGAGAAAAGTCTTTAATAATTTAATAAATAGCTTCCATGGACTGTCAATTAAACTTTAATGTCTGGTTGGAAAACTTTTATGAATAAGAGCCTCTTGCAATCGTTTAAGCATAGAGTGGTAGTTTCTGAAGATAAATATCATTCCATCATAATTACTTTTTTTAGCATATCTTTTTATAATATGTTATGTTACCGAATGTTGCTTTCCAATGAGTCCCATAAGTGCTCGATTGAGTTTAAGTCTGGCGATTGTGGAGGAGTATTCAACTGATACTGATATTGTACAATAGCCAGAGCTTTACTGTGTGGGAAGTGCGTTTTGGATCATTGTCTTGTTGAAACAAAAAGTCTCATTACCAAAGTTCAAACCTTATACACTCTGCTTCAAATTTCCTTTTAATATATTTAGATATCGCATATGATCTAATACGGAGTCTATTAAAAGTTAATCGATTAATTGCACTTGCTGCCATGCACCCTCAAATCATTACACCACCTCCACCGCTTTAACTGTAGACATATAATTTTGCTTCTCAAAAGCTGTACCTTATTTTCTCCACACCAGTTTACACCTTTTGATACCAAAGATATAAAACTTGCTTTCATTAGAGAATATTACTTTATTAAAAAAACTCAGAAGGTTTATTAACCTACTCACTGACAAAATTTACACGGTTTTGCTTATTGGCAGTTTAAATACATGACTTTCAACTAGTTACACAGTCGTGATAGCATGATTTCTTAAGAAAATAATTTTTTCAAATAATATCTTAATTCAGAGATTTTTAAAACTTTCTCTAAAATCAAGTGCTATTTCAGATGCAGTAATCTTTGGATTTAAACATACGGATTTCAGGATGCATATCTTTTCTCGTAACGTTAACTTAGTATATATCAGTTATGCAAAGGCTTTAGGATAAGAGATTCCAATGACTTGTAGTTATTTATTACTTTTTGGATTGAAGAATGAGTTCTTAGAACTATTTATCCAATTGCTCGAAGAGTTTTACACTCATTCCTTTGTCAAAAGATGATTTTTTTTTCGTCCGGAACAATCTCTTTTCCTTTAGAATCCATTTTAAATTTATTTGTTTGCAAGTACTATGTATGTATAATGCATTATATCAACAAAACAATATTTTTTATTCTGTTTGTTTTATTACCACCAGGGTTAAAATGAATAAGTAGTAAAAAATAAATGCAGATAATATTTCCTTTTATACAAGCTCACGAAGGATAAAAAAAAATTAAGAATAATTTGCAAATATCTTTGCAATTTGTGCTTGTACGCAAACTTTTTTTGAAAAATTTTTGCTTAATTTTTATTTATTATTATTATTACTTTTAAACAATGTGTGTTATCTTTCTGAAATAGTTAATGAAAAGTTTTATATAGAAACAGAATTAATATTGATACTATAATGTACATTTATTCTCTGTAGAACATTTTCTCTGCATTTGTACGCAGATGTTTTCTGGCAAGTATATACATATATACATATACATATATATATATATATATATATATATATATATATATATATATATATATATATATATATATATATATATATATACATTATAATATTATCTCTCTCTCCACTGGTTTCCTCAAACAACTCCATCTCCATCTAATGAACATGAAATGTTTTTCAATTTTCATTCACAATTCTATTAAAACAGGTGATCAAAACTAAAAACTTGTAGCCGGTGTTTATTTAAAATATTGTATTGTGTGTGTGTGAAATTTAAAAAGAATTTTGATGTTCCCAAATAAGAAATGCAGTGAAGTGATTACTTATAAATAGTGCAGTTTGAAATAAATTTATTATTGAAAATGTAATTTAATGAAAATATGTTTAAAAAGCTTTGTATTTTAAATAGTTTAAAATTTTTTTCACTACAGTTGGAGAAAGTTATAAAAAATATTTACATAAAAATCTACTGTTATTAATTCGTTTGTTATAAAAAGTACATATAGATGTTCTGATCTAATTTTTTAATTTTTATAATCCCAGACATTGCATTTATATTTACCGCTTCTGAAAAAACAAAAAGAAACTTCAGAAGTTTTATTTTTACAATACCTTATGGAGCTCTGATAAAGTAATAATAATAAATGTAATGCAGGCATAATAATGACGTTAATTCAATAGCTGAGTACACACACACAGAATGCATCAAAAATATTGGCGAAATGGAAATTATTTTAAAACAAAGACTAAAATAAAAGGAACCTTAAGTTATTTTTTCAAGCTTAATTTATTTATTGACCATGCAAAGGTTACTTCTGTAATGGAAAAAGAAGTTAATTTTGCTTAAAAAGACTAAACTTATTTGATTTTATTCGGTTTGATTAAATACTATAACAATACATGGTGCTTTCAATATTTCTTTTATAAATTGACTTTAAGTTAACATGAAATAAAATCGAAATGCTTAAAAATGTTGGTTTGAAAGAACATTTTTATTTTATTTTAAGGCTTATATACATATTTGAATTTATTAAACAATGCTTTTTTGTATTTGGTATGAATTGTTTCCCTACTAACTTTATGTATTTTTTCACTTAATTTAAACAAATCTAGTACTTTAAATTATAAAAAACAACATAAACTATAGTAAAAACAATGAAAAACGAAATTATAGTAATTTTGTTTTTCTTAAATTATAGAAAATAATTTTAGGTCTGAAAATAAATAGAAAAAATTCCTGTAAATAACATTCTAAAATATCCAATTTTCTGTTGCTATAAAATTTTTAAAAGTTAAAATAAAATAAATTTTTGAAAGAGTAAAACAGTACATTTTTATGAGACTGAGAGAAAATAACAAATATTAGTACCAGAAAATTTTAAAACATGAAATTTTGCATGATATAACAATAAAAATGCGATAAAAGTAGACGAGTATGACGTAAGCCCTAATATGTTTTATCAATTTGATTCAGGAAAGTGTTATGCAGTGAAGATTGACTTCATCTGTAAAATAAATATAGATTCTTTTTTTTAGCGCTTATAACACAGCGAAAGATCAAAAATGGTTTCCATGATCAACATTCGAATAGTATTACCATCCTCCAAAAGGAAGCATAGTGTTTTTTCCCTTTTACTTCTTTCTTCTACAGAAAAACTCTCACCTTTAAAGAACTTAATAATAGTTCTGGGAACAGAGGAATGGACTTTCCCTTTTCGATCAAGTATCTTCTGAGAAATCGTAACTGGCAGCAATAAAACGAAAGTAAAGTCATTACGAACTGGATGTCCTTCTGTACTAAAAAAAAAGGGAAAGCAAAAGCTAAGATATCTGTAAAAATGTTTCTCTAGAGAACTCTCAGTTCTCGTTTAAAATATATTTTATTCCTTCCAGTGTTTAAAGCCAGTAAAAAAATTATGCATTTTTATGCACTTGATTCGAATGTGATTTAGAGGTTTGGTCATGAAATTCCCTTGCGTTGAACTTTTGTTAGCAAAAAGAAAAATGTTTAATACGTAATACTTTAGTAGAGATTCACTTGCTATACATTTTAGCCAAGCGTAAATTTGATGACTGAGGAGCATAATTATAAACATACAGCAAAGAATGATAAACGTACATCAATTTTTTGCATTTGCAAACATCAATCATTTTAAAATACAAGCGCTGTATACGATTAATTTTAGTTCAAAAATACTTCAGTGTATAATCATAACATTAAGTATTTCTATTTTTTAGAATGATTAGTATTATGCATCTTGAAAATTTTTAGCAAAACTTTGCTAAAATAAGTAATTATCAAACGGAATTAGCTAAAATTTTCTCCATAGTTTGTCACTTTGGAACAAGTATAGGAAATTCATTGTAATAGTGTTTGTGAAAGGAAATGAAAGAAATCATAGTAAAATTTAAGTGACTAGAGAATTATTAATTGTAAAACGCATAATAATTAATTGTAAAATGCATTAAAAATGTAATAATAAAACACAATTTATTAAGCTAAATTGATACAAAAACCAGCTTGAAATATCAATTTACTCGTTAAATATAATTTTAATAAACTTTATAATAAAATGATTAAGTATCATAGACAAAATGCATTGAAAAAATAGTTCAAAATGTATGAAATCCCTGTTAAAAGTTATTAGTAAGTAATAAATACTATCTTGATTACTGTTGGGAAATAGGAAAATTGTATTGGACAAAAATCTACCATGAAATGATAAATCACGTGATATAAAATGGATCACCATAGTTGACGGAAAATTCTGAGAAGAGAATACTACCATTTATATAGGTGCCAAAAAATTGAAGATAATGATTTCTATCTTTAATGTCTTAATACTAAATTAATTAAAAAACACATTTCGGAAGTATTCATCTGAGAAACACAATTATTATAAATGACAAAGAAATAAATTATGTTGCTAAATTAGATCAAAATTAACTTTAAGCTCTAAAGGGGATCTAATTTCTTATATTGTATATATACAACCTAACACATACAATACAAAACATACCTACACATAAAGTACAAAACATTTTAAAGTTTTAACCCAAAGAATGTCAAATGACCAATCTTAAGGTTGATTTGTGTAGGCAAATATTAAATAAAAATTATTTTAACAAAAATGTAAAGTCAACGAGTAAATGAATGAATCTTGAGAAATTAATCAGACGGAATAAATTTGGAGGGCGCTCCGTGGCTGAGTGGTCAAAAGCGTCACTGCTAATCGCTTGAGAGCGTAGGAGTGTGGGTTCGATTCCCACCGCGGCCCTGGGTGTTTTCTTCGTTATTTTTCTGTGGTTGTACATCTGTCATTGTGCTATTTGTCCTATTATCGACGAAGACTTACAAGCGGATCTCAAGAATCAAGCATACAAGTCTGAATATATGTAATGTAATAAATAAATAAATAAATAAATAAATAAATTTGGAGTTGGTGTTTTAACCGTTATTCGATATTTTTGTAATATGAATATATTGAAAGTGTTATTTAAACTATATTGAGTAGCATAGCGTAAATGAGTTTCTAGTCATCACTTTATGAAATGCAATAAAGCTTAAAATGAAGCAAATGGTTCTGGCTCTGTTCAATGTTAACGATGTTATGTTTAACAATTTCTAGATAAATAATGTGAACAGTTAAAATCAGAGGTACATTATATAGCAAAGTTATGCTAAAGCTACATAAGTCACTTGTCATGAACCGCATCACTTTGCAAGATGCTTAAATGCCTACTTTTAAGTAGTTTGCTGGTTGTGAAACCAAATTGTAATGGTGATCATTAATCATCTTAAAGAAACCTTCCTAAAGAAAGCAAAAAATTATTTAAAAATTTGCTTCATAGTTTACGCTGAAATTATAGAGCAACTCTATCTCATACTTATATTTACATATATATCTCATACTTATATTTCATACTTATATCATACTTATTTCATACGTAAATATATCATACTTATATTTACATATGCTACAGAAAAGACATTATTAGTCAAAGTAGTGTGGCGAAGGTTTCACGAAGACCACCTGTAAGATAGTTGACCGGAGTTGTATTCTTCATATATTTCCCATTATATAAGAAATATTTAAATTATGTGATAGTCAAGACACTGTTAAGTATAAGTTAAACATTAGTAAATATATCGACGTGATTAAGTCCATGCTGTGCTGCTACACAACAATCATTGGAGGAATTCTGATTAAAACAAAGAAAGGAAGTGCACGTACAGGGAGTATTTTTTTACTGGGTATCCACATGTGTTTCTACATGGAACTCACAATTCTCAAAACTGTAGGGGTGATATATTAATTTATATTGTTCATTCGTATGTCGTCATAATGAGTTTCACCTACAAGAAACTAGTTAAAATTTTCTGAAATTGATTGTGCTTCAGGCAACAATTTTTTGAAAGAGAAATTATCCTAAACATTGCATGTTCAGCACTTTTTCATAAGCCTAACTCCATTGAGGATGTGTGAGATGTGAACCGAAGTCACATTGCTGACTTTTAACTTACTCCGCCTGCCTTATGTAAGCTTAAGATATTACCCTTGCGACGGTTTTTACATTTTTTCTAATGGCCGGCTGCCCTTAGGATATAACTGTCAGCTCTATATAATGGGTTAATGTGAAGGCCTCTTATACAGTGGGGCCCCCTGTGGGTGTGGCATTTTCGCTTCTAAAGGGAAGAGATAAAGAAAGACAAACGCAATGAAAGAAAGGAACACCTAAGCCCGGAGTAGGATTCCAGCCCGGGACCTACAGCCTGGAAGTTAGGGATGCTAACCTCTCCACCATCGGTCAGCGTGTTTTTACATCATAATTTGATCAAGACATCACTGTGATAGTTATATTGCTATTCAGGGAGATATCACTAAGTATTACAAATATATTTAATTTTAGTACACAAAGTTAGAGACTATATTCCGTTTGATATCACAAAATTCAAGCACTCAATATAATTTCATTGCTTACTAAGTTACAAGTGGTGTAATACTTATTACCAATTTCATCCAGTTTAGTTGAATTCATTTTGGCTTATTAACAGTTTTAGGTTATTTAATTGGTTTCTGATTGTGGAAGCTGTATACACACACACACACACACACACACACACACACACACACACACACACACACACACACACACACACACACACACACACACACACACATATATATATATATATATATATATATATATATATATATATATATATATATATATATATATATATATATATATATATATATATATATATATAGAAGAATTTTCATAAGCCATGTTATTTTTTGGCACATATATCTTCTGAAATTATCTTTTTTATAATGTTTATGAAGTATAAAATGCAATTTTTTTTATCAAAGTACATCATACTAGTATTAAAGATATCTTATAATTGTTCATATATCGTTTGGACAATTTCTTCTTCTTCAATATAATTTTCTCAGTGACATAATTTTTTTTGAAAAATGAAGGAGTGAATGATATAAACATTTATAAAATAAATTAAAACAGCAAATTGCTCTTTTAAAGTAAAATACAAGATATATTTTAAAGACACACGATTCAGATTTTTTGATCTGGTATCTTACATAAATGAATAGAACTGTATTGAAGTCAACAAATATGAATTGTTTGGTGAATCTTATGAAATAGAAAATAAAAATTTCTAAAATAGTTCATGTGAACAAATTCACTGAAATTACATGAAATTTAAGGATTGCTTAGAGGAAGAGGTTTTCTCTAACACAATTCTTTTAGAATAAAATTTGAATTAAAATCTGATACAAAATGATAATTACTCACATAAAAAAATATAATCCTTTTAGTTAAAAAAAAATTCAAGTTGAATTTTAATTCTAAAATTCTCAGGAGAGCATCTCATATTTAAGTACTCAGATGATTTTAAACTATCTTGATTAAAATTCATACATTTTATTGTCCTTTTGCGGAGCACATAACATTTTCGATTATCTAAGACCATATGTAAACATGTAACTTCCATTGTTGAACAGGGAGAAGGATCGTATTCCGAATGGTGCTTGATTAGGAACGATAACACTAGAACACGGTGGGCTCAGGAAAACCATCTTATTTTAAATATTTATAGATGAATTTATACACACTCTATCAAAGTATTCTGTACTATTTAATGTTATATTTTCCTACCGCAAAACAAATTGACTACTTGGCAAATTAACAAAACTCATTGTTGTAATTCGTTTGATCATCGGTTACATTTTATGTGTTCCGGAAAATTCTAATAAATAGTGGGCTGTACTAAAATATTGCTAGAGGAAAATCATATAAATACCAAGGCATCCCTTTCGATGGATATGATAAAAAAAATCCACAAGAGCAGAACTTATCTCTAATTGGTCAACAGTGGCTAAAATGTATCCTCAACTGTCCACTTCAAATAGTGCGATCTAACTTTTAAACCATAAGGAGTGCAACAACTACGCATTTGCTAAAATTTATTATAAATCTAAAACATTTCGTAATATCTGTAAGATAGTTTCCATTTTGAAATTTAATCAACATGCGGTAACATGTATGGCTCATCCAATAATACCATCAGGATAAATTTATTATTAACACAAAATGGTTTTATGCTACAGAAATTTTTGTGTGTTTAATAAGTATGTTTGTCCTTTTATAACACAATTTGAGTTAGAATAATATGTCAGGAAGATGAAAATATGAAAGTTGTAAAAATTTTAGGTGAGAATAAAAGTAATAAAAAGAAAGGACACCCTAGAGCATTTCAAAATAAATAATATAGTATATAGAACGGCTACTTTAGAAATATATTCCCAATAACAATGAGAATAGATAGTGTGGATACTATATTTTAACTATAAAATAGATACATATATTACCCAAACGTGTAAATAAAGCAGGTACATTATGCATTTTTTTTTGTTTTCAGTATTATATCCTCTATTTGAAACAAAAACTAGTTGTTTAGTTTTATTTGTCAGTAGAGGCTTTGATTTGGTCATTAGAATTTTAAAATTATCACACGTAAAAAACTTAGAAAATTGAAGCTGGTTGTAGAGAAACGAAATAATATAATCGAAAACTGTCCGTATTTAAGAGGAAGGATAAAACTACAAGAAAAACTAGAAGTTATTAGGAAAAACGATTTATTCAAATATATAACTTCACTCAAAAACGATGAATTTTGCTTTTTGGAGAAGAAGTCAAAATTTGCACCAATGAAATATAAAAGAAAGCAATAATATTGAGTGAATGTTATAAATTCTAAAAATAGAAAAATTTTAAGTTTATTGCATTTTTACGCGCAGTTTTGTTCAGATTAGAAACGAAGCTCCATGCATCTTTTGCACATCAAACTTTATGTATTCCCTATAAGAATTTATATTTTCATGCAAATAAGCAAATTATATATTTTTAATGATTTTTATTAAGATATATTTCATATTCTTTTAAAATATGTCTCATAATAAAATATAATAATATTCGTCTTTTACAAAAATAAAATTAGATTTCCATAGGATTCTTAATTTCAGAATTTATGTTTTATTTAAACATCTACAAAATTCAAAACTTTTTACTGAATAATTTTGCAATTTTTTTTCAGAAGTAAGTATTGAAAAAAATATAATGTACACGAAACGCTAAGAGAGCAAGAAGTCGAGATATATTATTTGTTAATATAATATTTGTGATCATAAATAAATACTCCGAATTATTAATGCGGAAATACAAGAATGATTAACAGACTAAATGATCAGACTTACCTCACTATTAAAAATTATGAGTATTTAAAGGTGGCACTACGCACGCTGTGGAAAAAAATATTAAAGACTTACTTTTGGACGCATTTCATATTAAGGAAAGCATAAATTTTCAAATAGTTGTTCAGATTTATAAGATGATTCATTATAGGTTTATTTATTGCCCAGTTGATCAAAGTTTAGTTTTGATTGTAATATTTGGAAATGATTATTGATGTTATCTTAATACAATCAGTATTCACTATTAAACTTCATAACATTTGAATAGGAAAAAGTTACATTTATAATGAATTTATTTTATAACTATAACTATATAAAACTATTGCTAACGAATATAAACTATTGCATGTAAAACATTAAAGTGGACGTAAATTTTCTCCGATCAATTCAAATCTAGAGATGTCATCCACACAAAAGTTGACATTTGTTACATTAATCACATAGTCATAACATGTAATTACAACAAAACGATTAGAAGGTTATCAGTAGAAGTGGCTTATAGAAGAGATCATTTTTTACATCTATAGCACCAGAACAGACTTGCTTTGAAGAAAACTTAAAACAAATTGTGAATGAACCATATTCGAAATAAAATTCTTTGTGTTTTTAATGATAGATATATAAGTAACTGGCTTTTCTACCCATATAAACATGAATATTCTGAAAATGATTTGATGTCCTTATATTACCTTTTTAACTCTGTTCATTTAAATTTTGGGAAGGGGCCGTGGTTCGATTCCCAATGCCGTCAAATTCCCACCGAGTGCATTCGATATACGTACTAGTTAAATCTATGGAATCAAAAGTCCTGTGGTCGGTCATTGAGCAGTTACCATGAGAAAATTTCCTTCCCCTCCAAAATTGAGGGATTGGATCCTCTGGTGATGCCATCTGTCGGAAGAGTTAGAGGAAAGTCGTACTTTCACCTTCGTTGTGCTCTGGTTAAAACGAAAGTCGCACCCTACTGACTTAAATTCGCAAAGCCAAAGTATAGCGAACTTGGCTTGTCTAAGTGCCATTAGTATAACAACAGCATTTTGGATTAATCTTATATTCCAGACTATATGTGGATCATCCACACAGAACTCTTTTACGCAAAAGGCATTTTGAGGAATAATTATATTAATAAAAGGAACTCCTGTGCATAAAAGGAGCTTAAATGCAACAGAACACATTTTACTTACATATTCATGAATTATGAAAGTACCGGAACCATCAACTAAAGGTGAAGAAAAAAACTAACGTGATTTATTCATAAAACTCTGTTGAGTGAGGGTGTTCTTTTTCATTGTTTAATACAATGAGAAAGAACACCCTCACTTTTGTTCTTTCTCATTGCATTAAACAATGAGAAAGAACAAAAGTGAGGGTGTTTGTATGATACCCGGAATATGCTCACAATATACGGATTTGGAGCACTTATGGCACGCATTACTCTTACAACAGCTTGATAGTATGTTGTTGGTATGATGGTTAACGCAACGTAATTTGCCCATGTGAAGAGATACAGACTGTACAACACCAATGCATTCTGTAGATCACATTATCAAGCGACACTTAGGGCAGAGAACCCCACTCAGCAAGCATTACACTACGAAGGTCAAGTTCATATGTAGAAGGTAGTTGATTGGGCTGCAATTTGTCGGCCAGGTATATCACAAAAGATTCTATCAAATGTCCTGTGAGACTGATGAGATATTTCCTACTAGTGATTCTTCAGGCTGAAAGCAGTTGTTGACGATGCTCGAACGATGAGAACAGGCGTTACCTATCACTAACCACAAATTTAGCACTTACGGCATTCCTAACAAATAAATTTGTTGCACCAGAATGATGTCTTAATAAATATTTCCTGTCATGGTTTCGATTTGAATATGTAAATATATTCTGGAGTCCAGTATAATGCCTCATCAAATAAGTTTTCCTGCACCACCATTATGTTGCACTTAATGATGTTGTCTTTTTGGTACTGGATACATTGAGTTCTCCACATGAATGTTTGACTTGAATTGGAGTTCAAGCTAAACCTCGACTCGTCGGAAAACATAACAAAAACCCACTGTGATGGAATACACATTGCATGTTTTCTATTCCAAGATAACCACTGGTGACAGTGAAGTGCAGTTAGAGCAACACACCTGAAAGCCTGTGAGCATATAGACCATACTGTCCCAAGCGCCTGTGCATGGTTTACTTTGAAATTGTCTTACTCGTAGTTAAGGAAAGCTGATGCAACAGGTCTGTTTCTGCACTCCGTCTGCTTCTTTTGGTGGTTACTCCCAAATAACGGTCGTCATTCAGTGTTGTCGCTCAGGAACGACCAGTACTGTAATGTCTACTGGCTTTTCAATCCTCATGGAATCGTTGCCATAGTTCAGAGATGAATCTTAAGGCTTCTGAATTCTTCCTCTACTACCATATGCGTAAACCCACATTCCAAGCAGTTGATAATTCTACCACGTAAAACATCATACACATACGTTACCTGTGTCATACTTACGCTGTCGTGGCATTGATCACCTTAAGAATCTGCTTAAGACACGTTTACTCCTTTGCCACAGGTATTTTTGTATCCCTTTCTTACGATCACATCATTGTGGCGTACGCTCGGTATCATTAGGTGCCTTCCTATTATTTGCATATAATCTTAGACCATGTGTGTGTGATATATCTACATTTGGCATAATTCTGTTCGTGTTCTACTTCTTTATATTCCTGGATTATCCTTAATTTATGTACATGTGTGTATTTTGCAAAATGATGCATGCTGCTAACATCCATCATATTGCAATTAACTCTACTAATGATAATGTCAAAACTATAAGTTTCCTTCAAGAGGTAATTTCATAAAATGATAATTTTGCTACATCGAAACTAAATATCTAGTTTTTCAATATCACTCCTTAATTTTCTCTCTTAAAATATCATAGTTATGTTATTTTAGGATTTACTGCTCTGCAGATATTTTTTGCATAAAAAACTAATTCTACTAGGTCTTTTCATTTAAAGCATATTTCAAACTTCTACAATTACTCATGTCTGATATTCTTAAGCAGATGAGGGGAAAACCATATTGGAAACCAAATATCACTACACAGTATTGAGATAATCTAACGATTTTCTATATTTTACTACGTGTTAATTATGTATATCAATAAAAATTTTATTGTATACTTATAAATTATTTATTGTATTGTATACTTATAAAAATATCATTGACTTCTGCATCGTTAATGTACAGGGGCTTTTAATATTTTTGACAATGATCAAATAATTTTGAAATATGTCTATTTCTTTGCTTTCATATAAAATGAAATTTTAAATTAAGCTTGAAAACATTAATTTCACACTATTTATTTATAGTTTGTCAGAAATAATATTACTGCCGCAAATTTTTCCTTTTGCCCTTTTATTAAATTTCCTTAAATATATGTCTTTTTGATAAGAAAGAACTTAAAACTATATATAGCATAAATTATTATGAGAAATTTGAAATAAATTTTTATATATAATAGTTTAAATACAAAAAATATTCATATCAAAACATCTCTATAGAAAATATGAATCAAATGGCCTTTTCATAATCTTATCTATGATTTAAAGTGTCTCAAGAATACTAAATTATGAAAGAAATTCAGTAAATAAAATACTAATCTGAAGTACTTTAAAATTTTATTATTGGAATATAAAAAGAGCTAATTATTAAAGCTCCGAATTGGAAAACAATTTTAAAATTCATAAATTTTTTTTGTTGTCAAGTATTCTGTAAGCTTAAAAATTTAATCTTCAGGGAAAACTTTAAAGAAAAATTTCCCTTAATAATTACGAATTCATTAATAATTAAGTAGCAATGAATGATGATGTTTGTTTCTTTCTTTTTTACCAAGTGAAATGATCTTGTTACCTTTATGGCAAAAAATTTTTCCTGTTTGGGAAATTAGAAATTTCGCGTGATTAAAATTTTATTTCTTCTAAGAAAGTAAGATTAAATGAAAATTATACAGAAAATCTCTAATTAATTTTCATCGATTCATCAAAAATAATTTTCCCTTTTCGACAGTTTTTTACAGAAAATAATCATTTTCAAGTCGAAGTCTATTTGTGCCAAATTAATTAATTCGTTTTATTTGGCTCATACTTTGTAGTAATGATTAAAGTATTGATTATTCTTCAGACACAATAGCTACATATGATAAATAAATAAATAAGTAAATATATATATATATATATATATATATATATATATATATATATATATATATATATATATATATGTCTTAAATTTACACAAATACTAGCTTATTAATCTAAATATTTCTGTGCATATTTAAAACGTGTTCTTAAAGTATGCTTTTAATTTCGTCAAATGCATATCCAAAAATTGTAGAGATCATAATATGAAACATTATCATCTGTCTAAGGATATTTTCCTTAAATGTTGCATTGATTTGATTATTTATTAACATTTCTTTACATTTTATTTTAATGATTTCATATATATATATATATATATATATATATATATATATATATATATATATATATATATATATATATATACTTCTCCATTTCATATAACCAAATAATCGGAACTTTATTGTATTCATCAAAATTATTTCTAAATATTGAAATTAAATTTGAAAACTATAATTTATTTTGAAGATGTGTATTTAAAAGGCAATAAGAGTTTTTGACGTATTGTGCCAGTTAAAAAACTAGTTAAATATGTAACTGTATTTTATGTAATGACTCTTTAAAAATTGAATCAATAAAACAACAACTGCAACTGAAATTCATTTCATTTCACTGGTTATCCTATCTAACCATTTTGATGTATCCTGTCAGCTACTATGAAGACAGAGTAACCTTTCATTAAAACCATTCAGTTTTTAGGAGTTTTTGTGAATTCTCAAAAGCTAAATGATTAGTATTTGGTAAATGATTAGTATTTCACACACACACAATACAATATTTTAAATAAACACCGGCTACAAGTTTTTAGTTTTGATCACCTGTTTTAATAGAATTGTGAATGAAAATTGAAAAACATTTCATGTTCATTAGATGGAGTTGTTTGAGGAAACCAGTAGAAAGAGAGAGATAATATTATAATATATATATATATATATATATATATATATATATATATATATATATATATATATATATATATATATATATATATATATATATATATATATATATATATATATATATATATATATATATATATATATATATATATATATATATATATATATATATATATATATATTTATATGTATGTATGTATGTATGTATGTATGTATATACTTGCCAGAAAACATCTGCGTACAAATGCAGAGAAAATGTTCGACAGAGAATAAATGTACATTATAGTATCAATATTAATTCTATTTCTATAAAAAACTTTTCATTAACTATTTCAGAAAGATAACACACATTGTTTAAAAGTAATAATAATAATAAATAAAAATTAAGCAAAAATTTTTCAAAAAAGTTTGCGTACAAGCACAAATTGCAAAGATATTTGCAAATTATTCTTAATTTTTTTTTATCCTTCGTGAGCTTGTATAAAAGGAAATATTATCTGCATTTATTTTTTACTACTTATTCATTTTAACCCTGGTGGTAATAAAACAAACAGAATAAAAAATATTGTTTTGTTGATATAATGCATTATACATACATAGTACTTGCAAACAAATAAATTTAAAATGGATTCTAAAGGAAAAGAGATTGTTCCAGACGAAAAAAAATCATCTTTTGACAAAGGAATGAGTGTAAAACTCTTCTAGCAATTGGATAAATAGTTCTAAAAACTCATTCTTCAATCCAAAAAGTAATAAATAACTACAAGTCATTGGAATCTCTTATACTAAAGCCTTTGCATAACTGATATATACTAAGTTAACGTTACGAGAAAAGATATGCATCCTGAAATCCGTATGTTTAAATCCAAAGATTACTGCATCTCAAATAGCACTTGATTTTAGAGAAAGGTTTAAAAATCTCTGAATTAAGATATTATTTGAAAAATTTATTTTCTTAAGAAATCATGCTATCACGACTGTGTAACTAGTTGAAAGTCATGTATTTAAACTGCCAATAAGCAAAACCGTGTAAATTTTGTCAGTGAGTAGGTTAATAAACCTTCTGAGTTTTTTAAAAAAGTAATATTCTCTAATGAAAGCAAGTTTTATATCTTTGGTATCAAAAGGTGTAAACTGGTGTGGAGAAAATAAGGTACAGCTTTTGAGAAGCAAATCTATATGTCTACAGTTAAAGCGGTGGAGGTGGTGTAATGATTTGAGGGTGCATGGCAGCACGTGCAATTAATCGATTAACTTTTAATAGACTCCGTATTAGATCATATGCGATATCTAATTATATTAAAAGGAAATTTGAAGCAGAGTGTATAAGGTTTGAACTTTGGTAATGAGACTTTTTGTTTCAACAAGACAATGATCCAAAACGCACTTCCCACACAGTAAAGCTCTGGCTATTGTACAATATCAGTATCAGTTGAATACTCCTCCACAATCGCCAGACTTTAACTCAATCGAGCACTTATGGGACTCATTGGAAAGCAACATTCGGTAACATAACATATTATAAAAAGATATGCTAAAAAAGTAATTATGATGGAATGATATTTATCTTCAGAAACTACCACTCTATGCTTAAACGATTGCAAGAAGCTCTTATTCATAAAAGTTTTCCAACCAGACATTAAAGTTTAATTGACAGTCCATGGAAGCTATTTATTAAATTATTAAAGACTTTTCTCATCTATACGCAAACTTTTTTGACTGCTTTTTATGTAGTTTTTAATTATTATTATAATTACTTTGAAATAATGTGAAATAATGTGTATTATCTATCTGAAATAATATTAATATTTAAGGAATTATATATATATATATATATATATATATATATATGTGTGTGTGTGTGTGTGTGTGTGTGCGTGTGTGTTGTTGTTGTCTGCCACAGCTAAGGCTGGCAACATGGGGTGCGCTGTTCCAGTTTTCCACCTGAACCATATTTTGGTGTGGAGTTCGACTTCCTTAGTACAGACATGCCATAGAGACCCATTTATAGGGTAGACAACCATTCACACTTCATTCATACAAGGAAAGCACAAAAACAGGATAGATAGAGAGAGAAAGTACATCCATGCCCAAAACGGGATTCGAACCCAGGACCTCCTTATCCACATATATCCTACTTAGATATATATATATACACTACTGGCCATTAAAATTGCTACACCAGGAAAGCGGCACACTACACACGTGAAATTTGCATGAAAGATACAACTTGCTGTGATATGCAAATGTTTAGATTTTCAGCGCATTCATACAAAGCAGGCGACAGTAGCGACATCTACAATGTGTATAAAACCAGAGATTTGACAGCAGTTTTCTCATACTCAATTTCCGTTTCAACGTTGTTTTTGGCAAAGAAAGTTGTTGTAATGCCTCGGTTAAGAAGAAGAAATGCCTATCAGCACGTGTCTGACTTTGATCGAGGAAGGATTATAGCCTACCGGGATTGCGGTTTATCGTACCGCAATATTGCTGCTCGCGTCGGTCGAGACCCCATGACTGTTAGCACAATATGGAATCGATGGGTTCAGGACAATCATACGGAACGTCATGCAGGATTTCAGCGACCCCTATCAGTAACAGCAGAGAAGACAGACATCTTATCCACATGGTCACAAGGGATCGTACAGCCACGTCACGAACCCTGAGTCGAGAAATGGAGTCATTTGCAAGGCAACAAGTTTCTGCTCGAACAGTTCGACGACGTTTGCAGCAGCATGGATTGTCTGCACTGCGACCATGGCTTCGGCTACCATTGACGCTGCGTCACAGACAGGAGCGCCTTCAATGGTGTGATCAGCTACGAACCTGGACGCGGGAATGGCATCTCGTCATCTTTACAGATGAATCTCGGTTCTGTATACAGGACCATGATGGCCGCATCCTTGTTTGGAGGCATCTTGGAGAACGCGCATTGCCAGCTTGCATTGGACATCACCATACTGGCCCATCTGCTGGAGTGATGGTATGATGTGCCATTGGATACACGTCTCGATCACTCTTGTTCGCATTACCGGCAGTTTGAGCAGCAACCTTTACATTTCCGATGTGTTAAGGCCCGTGGCTCTGCCCTATCTTCGAGGCCTCCCTAATGCTTTGTTTCAACAGGATAATACACGACCGCATGTTGCCCGTACTGTTCTGAACTTCCTTGATACAGAACATGTTCGACTGTTATCCTGGCCAGCACGTTCTCCTGATCTGTCACCAATTGCGAACGTGTGGTCAATGGTTGCCGAGCGATTGGCACGCCATCACTCACCATCCACTACTGTCGATGAACTGTGGCAAAGTGTTGAAGCTGCATGGACTAAGATCCCCGTACATGCCATACAATCTCTGTTTGACTCCATGCCTAGGTGGATAAATACTGCTATTGCAGCCAGAGGTGGCTGCTTTGGGTACTGATTTTTAAGATCTATACATCCTATTTTCCTGTAAATCTAATCACTTGTTCTTTCCACTATAATGTATGTGTCCAATAAATATCGTTCTGTTATTTGCATTCCTTCTTGGTGTAGCAATTTTAATGGCCAGTAGTGTATATATATATATATATATATATATATATATATATATATATATATATATATATATATATATATATATATATATATATATATATATATATATATATATATATATATATATATATATATATATATATATATATATATATATATATATATATATATATATATATATATATATATATATATATATATATATATATATATATATATATATATATATATATATATATATATATATATACTAGACAATAAAAATTTGCTACATATTGCGTAGTAATTAAAATTAATTTTAAAATAAATGTTTATTTTAGAAATGATAATTTTACTAAAAACTCTACGAACTGGTAATAGTTTACATGATATTTAATATGATAATCTTAAAAAATATACAAGATATGGAAAATGTAAAAATAAGAATTGAATGTAATATGGTACCTTTGAATATACACTTTATGTAATAATACATTGTAAATCAAACATTATTTGAATATTCGTATAAGTTTGTTACCTTTCTTCATAAGTGAGTTTGACATAATGCTATTGCTTACGCTCTAAATATGATATAATGTTAAGGTATCAACTCCAAAATTTTTACAAAAACATGTCACTTAAAATCCTATGGCGTATATTTAACTACTTAGAATATCTTGGAATGGATATGTAAAGGTTTAATATATAGCTTGTAAAGCAGGCGTATTCTATTTTCCTTGTAAATCTTGTGTATTTTATTTATAGGACAATAAAAAGGTTTTAAATATTATAACGCCTTAAAAAAAGTGACACTTTTCTATGATGATAAGTATGATACAATTAGGATACACATGAGTTCTGACATCTCGATAAAGAATAGTACAATCAAAGAATGAACTTTGTATCATTAGATATACATAAAATGTTCTAAATTATCCTACAGGTTTAGCCAATGATTAATCCTTGCAGATTAAGTTTAAGACTAGCAAGATACAAAATGTATATATATATATATATATATATATATATATATATATATATATATATATATATATATATATATTCCAGAATCAAAATAAAATCTTGTCACACTTTATAAGTAATTTCGTAGAGCATGAGATGAAGGATGATAATTCACCAGCATACTTCCCTGTACCTTGACACGTATTGGGTTTTAATAGTTAGATGGAAGCAACCGGATGGGAGTCTCGTATTTCAAAACCAAGAACAAAGCAAAACATCCCCAATACTTAATCTGCGACAGCAGAGGGAAAATTTCACTTGGAAGACTTTGCAACCACAACCTATTTAATTTTTTAAGACGCTGTTAGTGATCACGTTAGACCGATTAAAATGGGATTTGAAATCACTATACTCCGAAAATAAGAACAATGACTTAACCAATAAGGCCACCACATCCGATATGAGGTCGGGGTTTGGGCTAGTGTTTTTCAACCACACATAGGCATATTTACAAAAATATACACAATCAAGTATATTACTATCCATCATTGTTGCAACTTATTTTAGTGGATTTGAAGCCCCTATAACAATCTATGTCCGGGATGGGAATAGAACGTAAAAGTTTTTGACTTGAAGCATCACTAGTTTAACCATATGAGCTTAATTGCTTCAATTTTTTCGTAAATTATCATTCAAATCGATTATTCCCAAGTACCACGAAGCTAATTAAAATATAATTAAACCAGAAGCTATAAAACAAGTACATTAATTTGAGAACGGATATTTACTTTTAAAGAAATATTAAGATTTAAATAAATCAAAGCAATTTATTCAAAATTCTATTAATGTATTCATATCAAAAGTATTTTTCTAAAATATACATATTTCCCGTTTTCAAATATTTCAGAAGCATCAAGAAAAACCCTTCTTAAATCTGTATTTATATGTTCTTGTCGAAAATTTAAGAATTTATAAAAATATTTTGAAAATATTACTTTTAAGTCATGTTTGTGACATTCAAACTGAAAAAAATAAGGAAAAGAACACTCTTACATGGGATGATTTTTCTTAAACTTTTATCCTTAAAAACTTTTATTTTTATATAATACTCACTCACATTTACATTTACACACACACATATATATACATATATATATATATATATATATATATATATATATATATATATATATATATATATATATATATATATATATATATATATATATATATATATATATATATGTACAATAAATCACATCTGTAGTAAAACACCATCTTTTAAATAATTTTCATTATAAATTATGTTATGCAGGATTTTTTTTTTTAAAATTTTATGAATTGTTTCTAAATTTATAGAACATTTGAATTTTATTTTCGTTTCGGCATTGAAAAAATATGTGATAATATGTCGCAATATAATATACCCTTTATTTTTTACAATTTAAGCTTTCAGAATATTCTTCTGATACTTTCAGAGAATTTGTCAATCTAAAAGTTATTTATAAGTGTTTTTTTATTACTTAATACATATAATAAACATCTTTGTGAAATTTGCTCTTGTGTATTACTTTCTCCAGGGCAAATTTTCAAAACTAAAATTTTTTGTTGCACATATTTGTAAAAATTGTTCTCTTATCAATCAAGTTTCAATTTCATCCGTTAGTGGCGAAAAATCTTCGTATTAAGACAATGATTTTACACATCTAAATTTGTTACTAAGTGAAATTGCTTTCTGTAATAACTTATATGATAAACTCATACAATATTTAAAATATTGTGACATTATATATTTTTAATGTCAAACGCAGCAAAAGAAAGCTGTTAAATATTTTTTTAATATCTTTTATTATTTTATGAATTTACTTGTTTTTATGTATCAAAATAAATATTCTACATTCTATATGAAAATTTCAAACCAATGTTTGAGCCTTTATATTTTAAATGTTTTATAATATTTTAAATTTAAGAGCTCTTATATATTTTATACAATTTCGTAATATTTTGCAAATTTTAAAATTTAAGTGAGAAGAAATGTAATCATATTTTGAGTATACATTTTATACATCTTTATATATTCAGCATATAAAACATCAAATAAACTATATCAAATGAGATAACAACCAAAAACTTGAAGTTAAAAAAAGAAATAAAAATGATGCTCTAATTTTACATAACTTGAAAAAGTGCCTAATTAAGTCAATCAGTAGCCAATAAGAAGAAACGGTTAAAATTTTTCTAATGCAAATGTTTATTTATAAATCATAAAAATTTAAATTCAATAATATTTTTTGTACACATAAATATCTAGGGAGTCTTGTTTTGAAAATATGTCTGAATAAAAGAAATAGATTCAAACGTGACTCAGTATATTTTGGCAGAATTAACCCTCTTATATAAGGGGATTTCTAATCATGAGAATTAACTATCCAGCTCTGGGGCAAGAGAGTTGGATGCGCAAGATATCCGAAGATGACTGTCTACTGTTAGCTAATGGTTCCTGTTATCATGCAGTTGGATGAAATCTAATGGAACCATTTATGATTCAGCTGGGACGTCATCTGTTAGGACCCTGATATGTGGATGTGACCAGTCACCCAACCCAAAATTAAACTAAATGTCAGAACCTGGAACTTTCCAGTTTGTCAACACTAGACAAGTTGTAAATGAAATAATAAATTATGATATTGATAAATTTGGAATACTTGAAGTTATGTGGGATGGTTTTGGAAAAGCAAAGACAGTTAATGAGTTTAGCATTTTTTGCAGATCATGTAAGACGTGAGAAAGATGTTGAAATCATTTTAAATAAGAATGCAAGAAGACATTTTATTTATTGTGCCAGCAAATAAGCGATATAATTTTTAAAGCAAAGTTCTATTGGAGATTTGTTAAAATTAGTATTAAGGAAAGACACACGCCAACTAATGCGATGAAATTGCGAAAAAAAGTTGAGTTTTACGAGTAACTTGTGAAAGTGGTTGATAAGATTCCAAAATAAGACTTATTACTTATATGACTTAGATGCCAAAACTAGGAAATAGGTCGTAGAGTATAAATATGCAACTGACAATGAGGCAAAAGGGAATATAAATGAAACATGAGAGTCATTCATGTCTTTTTGCGAATACTATAATCTTGTAAGAGGAGGAAGTTTCTTTAAGTATAACGACATACGTAAAATAACGTGGACTTAACTTGATAGAAAAATACAGAATCAAATAAATCATGTAAAAATCAACGAACATTACACATCCTTGTTGGATACTAAAGTCAAAAAATTACCCGATGCTGTTTCGAATCATCATTTAGTGTGGGCAAAAATCAAGTTAAAGTTAGCAAGCAGTAGCAGACGAGAAGTGTTCGAAAGATATAGCTTTGATACTAAAAATATAGAAGCAAAAATAAATAGGAGAATGTTTATTTGCGAGAAAAATAATAAATTCTCAGCATTTGTTGTACGCTTGGAAGTACTTGTAGACTTAGAAAAAAATGATGAACTCGAGAGTTACTGTACCAAATACAAAGATCTATACTATTCAACTGCAAATAAACTATTGAAGCAAAGAAAAGCATAAAGATTGGATCACGCTAAAAAAAGCTATAACTCTTAAATTAATTGACCAGAGAAAGAAAATCAAAAATAATTTAAATTACTCTAAATTAACAATAAGAGCAAAATTATACATACAGTTGCAATACCATAAAACACAAAAGAGTGAAAGCCTCGCAAAAAGCATAAGAGAAGCTTTTATCAAATGCTGGTGACTACACTGATGGCATTGTATTGATGTTTTCTAGACATAAAGACATGAAAAGCAAAACAACAAGACTCGAAGAAAATGCCAAAAAAGTATAAAACAAGAATAATGATAATCCATAACCGTAACCAAATCCAATTTATCGACTAACTCTTTTAAATGGGTTCAATGATCTGTACTGATATTTGCACAGAAGATGACATTAAATCAAGGAAAACAAGTACTGTAATGTAGCAGGCCTCCACATGGTGCAACCTGGTTAATAAAAATTCAGCTACTATTTTGTCTCCTTACTTCTGTCTCTGGACATTTCCCTGAGGAATTTTTGTAACA
Organism: Latrodectus hesperus; assembly: GCA_037975125.1. NCBI lineage: Eukaryota > Metazoa > Arthropoda > Arachnida > Araneae > Theridiidae > Latrodectus > Latrodectus hesperus. Next base: position 95,512,554 of record CM075854.1, read on the forward strand.
TGTGTAAAGTTTTGAGATTGCTTCATAAGAATACTGGCTGCCATTTATGAAAAAATGACTTGACTTGTAACTAATTTTAGACGAGAAACATGTTGACATATTTTTCATTATTGAAGAGCTAATCCTAGTTTGGAGTACATTGTATATTCCCCAGTTTTCCGCAATCAAGAGAAATTGCAAGTGGTACTCATATGTTGGACTTAATAAATCTCCTCTACCTTTTCTTTCACAATTATTAGTGACTTAGATTTGGTTAATGGCACTGAGTTTGTTTTCACTGAAGTTTTAAAAATTATTTCATTTTACAAATTTTATATGCTGTAGCCCACCTGTTTACCAGAATTAGATTTTGACACGCTTTCTTTGTCCAGGAAAATAGTGCTAATGTAGGTATTTAATGCTCATAACACTGTATGGAACTATAGTTTCTACAGTAGTGCAGGTAGAGTAATAGAATGTCTATTCGATTCCCTCTCTTTAAATCTTCTGTACCACTCTTCCGAAGTTCTCACCAGTATTCATTATAAAGGTACATCTACAAATCCCGACCAAACTATGGTCTTCCCTGTTGGCTTGTTTGGCCTTTGAAATATGGAGTGATCCAGATGTGTCTGAAGTAGGATATGCATATAAACAAGAGTCATGTGAGGGACCAACAGGTTTAGGACATTGGGCTATCTATCATTGAAAACAAATATCCGAAAAATACATGGTTTCATGGATACCCAGATGAATAAATGTGTAATGATGAAGATGGTATGGAAAGCGGTATATGCTATGATCTTCTTTCATGTATTGCACCAGTAGGTGCTGATTACACCCACTATATATCACATAAAAGCAATTGGTTATCCACCGTCGTCATTCTGTAGAGTGGTTATTTTATCAGATTGCTCTTCATTACTTTGCAATCATCTAATATGTACATTATATCCATATATTTGAGTTCAAAGAGCTCTCAAAAACCAGTCATTTTTACTTTCCTGTTTGTCTCATCTCACTGAGACGTATTTCACTTTTAGTTAAAGGGTGCAAGGTTCCTCCAGAAACTAATGAAAATCATATTATTTTATTCAATTAACATCCTGGTAAAAATGAGATATGCCCCAGGATAAAGTACAGAGTACTGTGTGTGTGATGGTAAGCCATGGTCCCTACTTCTTGAGAATACGCAGAATACCCAGATTTTCCTAGAAATGCAACTGAGACATTTTTTTTGATTTACTATAGGTTATGTGCACGTACTTTTATTGGCTTGGGTTTTGTGATTCTTCTTCATGTTCTCTGTACAAGTAATATCTAACTTTTAATGCTACTCCTTTTGACTTGTGCTCTTCACTCATATTTTGAAACTGTAAAGTAAAGAAATATTAAAAGGCTAGAGATCTAAAGGTGTCATAGCCAATATTTTTGGCATTTGTATTAAATAAATACATGCTTTCAGGATTAGCAGCTTTGAAAGGAATATGTTTTGGCTACAATTATTAAAAAAATGGAAGAATGAATTTATAATTAAAATCAAAAATGATGTCTTTTTATTGGGTTTATTTTCAATATAAACAATATATTTCATTATCAAAATTTCTTTTTGGAAATACGTAAATAAGATGTTTTATACCTACAGTGTTTCTAATTATATTATAACTTATTCTAAGATTCGAACTACAGTTTTAATAACATAATTTTATTTAAAGAAAAAGTTGTTTACAGATTTTAAATAAGAAGAAGAAATATAATTTTATGACAGTTGTTTTCAATTTACTATAGTAATTTCTGCAAATATTTTTATTTAAAATATCATAAAAATTTTAGTTTGTATACGGTATGTGTCGAATGGAATTAAAATTTAAATATATATTTATATATATATATATATATATATATATATATATATATATATATATATATATATATATATATATATATATATATATATATATATATTGTTAACACTTTATATACTTCTTTTTCATTATTAATATTATTCTGTTTAAGAAAAACATTGAAAAAAAGTCCTTAAATCAGCGTAAAGATATAGAAAATGCATTTTGGAGTTAGTGGCAAAATTTATGTATTCTTATGGTATAGGCGAGAATGATAGATAGCTCCATTATAGTAACCGCAAAATTTGTTTTTCTTGAATAAGTGAACAAAATATATTTCTTCAGAATAGGGCAAGCATCAAAGGATATCGCTTCAGGGGGTAATGAAAATATATTCTTACGGAAATGTATACAGAGGCAGTATCTTTTGTTAGAAATGTTTTATAATGATGCACGATAGTTTGAGGAAAATTTTCTTATTTCCTTTCAAAAGTAAATTTAGATGTAACAACTAACACCGTTAAGCCTTTAGCAACTTTCTTTTAAATGAAAAGCTGCCTAATATTTCAGAAATATTTAGGTAGGTATAGAGTTGAATAAAATCATTTTAAATAATTCCAAATGAGTTTTTAAAATATTCTAGTGAGAAGGAACGAAATAATTTTTTGTTTTGAAAACATTTTAATATGTAGTAAACCTGAGGATTTTCTCATTTACGTAAGTTAAATGTTTAAAATTTAATGCTGTATGTATAGGTATGATGAGAAATTTTGGAGAAAGTAGTGCTAACAACTAATGTCGACCTCGTCACTTGATCTAGTTTCAAAATGGTAAGATGATTGGCTTTTTTGTGTATTTAGCAGATTCGCTCAACACAAATAAATAACACAAATAAAAGTATTAAATAATACAAGGGAATGAAATTGCTGATTATAATTTTAAGAAACTAATACTTAAGTGCAAAAAGAAGCAACAAAATTATAGTATGAATTCATATATATAGTTCGGAATTTTATATTGCTCCAGAACTTACATCAATTGCTGAAAATAAATTTTGCTTTTTGACTTAATAAACTAAATAAACTGTTAATAAGTCTTTAAAATACGTAAAGATTACAGTGAAAGAAATTTCTTGTTTGAAAATGTTTGTTTTTTATGTTTCAACAAATCTGCAAATTGAATGTTTTTGTACCCCAAATTAATTGGACTTAAGCATTATCTGGTGCAATAATTTGATAAATTGTAATATTAACATATATTTTATTAAAACTTTATAGACACATATTCAATCTTTATGGACACATATACATCTATTTTTATTTATTTAGATTTCAAACTAACAATATGTCACAAATCATTTAGAACATTTGTGTTCCTTCAAACAACGCGTGCGACTGTTAAAATCCGTTCAAAGCAAACACTTAATTCATTTTAAAAAAGGTGTTAAATTTTTTCCCCAAATACCATTGTTCTATCATTATTAACACTATAAATAATGAAAGGCATTTGCCAAAATACATTCTAATAAAAGAATTTAACTATATATTTTAAACAGAGTCACTGCTTAATTTATTTAACTCAGAATTGCCCTCTGTTTTTATAATCTAGTATTTTCGAATTGTCTACTTATTTTGGTAACTCAGTGTGTGCGTAATTATATTCTATAAAGAGCTTTATTGTATATCACTCTTCCACTTTTTTTTTCTGATGTTCGGCCCCATGTTCTCTCATTTTTACTCATTATACTGAAATGATTCAGATATGTAAATAATTAAAACATTATAATAAATTATTAGGTATTAGTTTAAATATTTGTACTTATTCTATAAAAATTCAAAACATGTCATTAAATAGAAATTTTCAAAATCAGTTTTTAATTCTCTTTTAGGTTAAAGATACTTTATTTTACATATCTTTCACAAACTGTTTCGCTTAGGTCTCATCAGATTTCATGTTTTTACATTAAAACATGAAACAAACAAATTCTTGCAAAAGAAATGCTATGCAGGAATTAATGCTTTTGTTTGGAATTTTTGAAGAGTATGCTATCTATCTATATATGAATGTTAGAATATCTATATCTATCTGTATATATAAGAGAGAATGATTTCATATGCTCCAAATTTATAATAAATTTTGGCAAAAATATAAAGAATAGCATATTAATAATAGAATGTTTAAAAATAATTAGACTATACCTATATAACCTTAAGTTTTACTTCAATAATCGTGTACAATACTAGTTAAAACTTAATGAATAAAGGACATGCGCATATACTGACATTTTTTTCCATTTTTAACTCAAAAGCAGCCCGCATATGTACATAAAAAAACTATTTAAACTAATTCAGAGTATAAGTTTGTTTAACTCACTTATAAAACTATCCTTATTATTGAAAATTTATTTAATTTATGAAAACATGGAAAATTCAGTATTTGTAATATTTATACATATTTTTATGAAGAATATTGAAATATGTAAGCAGTGTTTCAATAAAATTTACAAAACGAGTTAAAATACGGATTTAAAGAAAAGAATTTTGGATTTGAGAATTTTGGAAAGAATTTTGGAATAACATAAAACTTTAATCCAATAAAAGATTCTATTTCTTAAAACTCTAACATATCAACAGCAGAGCAATGATGTGTACCTTGACGTGTTTGTTATTTTTCAAAAGCACAATTCGAAGCTTTATAAACCGGAGAATATTGATTTCAATTGTGAAAATAGATCTAGTTTTTCCTTGAACATGAGTGTAACGAATCCCAAATGTGTTCAGCGATTGGTTTCCGAGTATTATTCTTATCTGTTTAGAAGGCGAGATAGCTGTTTCCAATTTTTTCTTTTCTGGATAAGAACAGAAAAATGGACTTTCACTTTTCATTCAGTAATTCAGACTGGCAACATAGAAGTCGATAGGGATTGTATGTTCTATGGAACTGCGAATGAAAAACAACCATGTCTGCTAACTGTAAAATTATATCCATTGCAACAATTCCTTTTTTTAAAATCGATTCGCTGCATTTGTTCTAGTAGCTAGAAGGCGGTGAAATTTCAAGAATATATAGTACTGTAAAATATCAGAACATATAGCACAAGTCGTTATATAGTTATTTGCAGTTACAATTTATTTAACACAACAATTTTTTTTAATATTTTCTACATATATTTGTAGATATAAAAGTAGAAGGTAATGAAAAGATAATTATTTAGGAAAATGTTTTATTAGTAATCTAATTCATTACACAAACAGCATGTTATTCTAAGAATTAACTGTCAATTCCTGCTGAACTGAAATCAACCAATTTCAAATTATTTTGAAAAGTGGAAGAGAGAGAGAGAGAGAGAGAGAGAGAGAGAGAGAGAGAGAGAGAGAGAGAGAGAGAGAGAGAGAGAGAGAGAGAGAGAGAGAAGCGATCTTTATTATGATATGATATAGGAATACTTATTTATGAAAGTCTCTTTTTCTAGTAAAAATTAATAAAGCGATTTTTTATTGAAATTATTAAAAATGATAAAATTTAAGTAAAAGAATGTGAGCTATTTATACTGGTACAGAGCTGCAATTTTAAGAATAGATAATATACAGAGCTGAAATTGAAGAATTATGCCAATAGTTCTCTTTTGAAATTAACTTAATTATATATCACTAGATCAAACATAAATATTTCAAATTTGACTAGTTTGCATTTTCTGTTGAGAAAAATGCTAAGGTAAACGTAACGAAAGAATTTAATAGAGATCTAGCAGCTTAGAAAACTAGATTTCTTAATTGAATTTACTACAAGACAAGCTCTCTGATATTAATGGTTCAAGATTTTTCGGCTAACTGTTTTTATTAATTTTTTTCCTGGTTTTTTTTTAAATAACGGCGGGCACTTGGGTGACTAACCCTTCGCCACAACAAGGCCGGAAACTGCTACTCATTTGTCGTTACCCAGCGGGCACCTGTGAACCAAGTCACGGAGGCGAGTAGCATTACCCGCGTCATACCACCACTGACCCGTTGATAGGGCGGGCCACATTCATACATCAACACACAAAAAAGGACAGAGAAGCACAGAGAGATAGTAACATCCATGCCCGAACCGGGATTCGAACCCGGGACCCACAGCTCAAGAGTCAGGAACGCTAACCACTCAGCCATTGGTCGGCTTCCTGGTAAATCTGAACGGTGCATTGTATAGATATACATAATATCGTACAACAATCTGCTCATATTGTTTGAATAAAATGGTAGAATAAAGCCATATTATTAAAAGAATTTTTAGTCTCAGCGAAATTCAGATCACGTTTCTTTACTAACGATATTAAAATGTAATTAGTTATTTCAAACAGTTTATTTCTTAATAAGAAATTGCCTCATTTTAATAATTAGACACCTATGTTAATCTATGACACGTAATTGGTTACCTTTTAATGTATCGTTGAAATTCATAAACAAATATACCAACTATAGATATGGTATGTTTGTTTTAATTGATAAAAAGTTGATTTAAATTGATAAAAAGTTGTTTTGTTGCTCAATAGATATGCTTTAAATCTTTCTGTTTTCTATAAATGTTGTATGATTACTGTATGATTAATGGTATTATAAGCATGTGCAATAAAGTTTATTTGCCTATATTACACTAATCATATATTATTCGATCAATCATGCATAATGATGAACTCAATTTGTCTATTTTGGTTTTTTAAACAAAGTAAATCCTTCCAGATAACCCCATATGAGGCTAAAGTGTACTAAACAACTTTTTACAGAAAAAAATCATCAAGCTTTATTTTCTAACCATCAAAGCATTTTTCTGCATATTCTAAGGATTTTACTAGAGTATACTTGCAAAATGATTTATTTATTTAAGTATTAATGTCTTTTTAAACATCTATCAACAAATTACTAGAATTGTGGTAAAATGAAATACATTTTTTTAAGAATTTTTCATTTTAAGTTATTATTAATGCTGAAAAAATAAAAAAAAGCATGAAAATGTCAGAATTAACATAAAATAAATGCATATGAGAGCTCATTGTGTATCCTAATTGAACAAATTTCTCTAGGGAAATATAGCAATTTTTTAAATACTTAGAACATATTTCTAAGTGTTTCAATAATTCATAAAGAGAGAGTTAATTTTATTACTATACGCTATGAAATATTCATTTTAAAAATTAGCACTCATTTAAGTAATGGAGTTTTCAAAGGGTATTAAAAGTAATTCTTAAATGTTATTTGTTCCGCTTTATGCAAAAAATTCAAAATAAAGAAATGAGTTAGCTTCTTATGGTTAAAGGGAAAAAGTTATTAATATATTCATTCAAAATCGTATGCCAAGTAGCTATTATTATCCTACATGAAATTCTCTAGTGGAAAGACTTTTTAATGAATATTTTGCTATATTAGCATTAAACTAATTCTTGGTGCATCATCGTATTTAGGTTCCCTCTTTCTGATGAAAGGTTTATTAATTGTTCTTGAGTCACGATTTTCTGTGATATATTTAATTTAAATTACTTTACTCACACAGATGCACAGTGCTTCATTAAAAGCGCATTATTTTTAAAATTTCCGAGGCTTAAAATGACTGTTAAATTGCTTTTAAACTAATTTATGAGGTTTTAATTTTTAACTTTAAAGTCAATATAAAATAATTTAAATTCAAAATTGTTTTACATACTCTCACTATTTTCATTAAAAGTAAATATTATTTCCTATCACAATTATTCGCAACGAATTACAAATGCCACAATATGCTTGCTTTAGACTCCAATAAAACACTGTTAATTATCTGTATTTACTTTTCTTAAGGATAAATGTATCGTAAAATATCGATATCACATAAATATGACCAGGATATTAGTTTACAATATTATATATAGTTTTTTTTATCCATTTGGCGTAATTTTAAATGCTTTCATGATAATACAACAATTTCTATTATTGACATTTATTTGGTATTACAAAATTATTACATAGGACTATATGCATACTTTCAAATTATTTTTAAATCATTTTTGCTATATTTATTAAAGATTTTCCCTTTTTGTAAAATGTTGAACAAGAATAATTTAATTTTTATTTTAGCTTGCTGTATTTTTCCGGAAACATAAATTTTATTTATTCTACTGAATTAATAAAAATAGAAATTAGAAAATATACACAATTAAATAAATTAATTAGGAAAAAATCCTAGTAAATTAAAAAAACATTTCTATAGAAATTAATAATTTATTATAAAAAAATCAGAACGAAATACTAAATAGATTTCTATTAGAAAGATAGATTTGTGCACTTTTGCACAACGAAACATACCTCAATATCCTTAAAATGAAATTCTATCATTTTGAATTGAAAAAGATTAAGTTTTCTAAGATATTGAAATATAATTTTGGTCATAGCGTGTAATCCACAGCCCAACTTGCACGGTGTAAAATTGTTTCGCAAACTTTATTTTTGTCCAAAGGAACAACGATGATACTAACTAAAGGTAAAGCAAATAATACTGTTATTATATTTTCAAGGATCTAAAATCCAAATAGACAGCTTTGAGTTTGACTGCATAACTGGAATGAGTGATGTTGAATGGACAAACCTGGAAATAATCACATGTACATTACTTATAAGGCTATATGCTATTTGAGTTAGCGATGATTTCTGTTAGAAACTTATCAGTAAAATGAAGACCGTGGAAGGCAAAATTCATAAATGGTAATATTTGATTATTCTATATCATCATCTATATGACCTTGGGAAAATTATACATATATAAATTTCCCAATTTCATCAAGGTCTTGGTAACGTACTAAAACTACTTCCACAACACCGCATACATATTTCCACAATATCAAGACACTTAATTGGAGCGGGATTACGCTCACATTAGCCTGTAAGAGATATGTCTTTAACCTCAAAACATTGATGAAGTCATTTGAAGTGGTGTGGTAACCAATTATCATGACAGGCAATTCAAATATAAGATTTAGTCTTAAATTCTTTTTCTTTTAAAATATTAAACTAGCAAGCATGAATGACATGTGATTATTTAAAAATTTTTGCTTCAGTTTTTCCTTTTCATCGTGCTAAGGTAATCTTATTTTTCTTTGGAGTTACATTTCATTGAAATGAAATAATATCCAGTTTAAAAGTTGAATCGGAATTGCTTTTTTCATTTAGTTAATTGTGATATATTGCTTGCCATATGCATAATGCTACAAAAGTTCTTAGTATGATATAAGTCAATACTATCTGCAGATTAGTTTAAGATATTCATTGTTTTATTTTGATACTATGCTTTAGTTATATACAGCCTATATTGAAGCATTACTATGTTTTTTTCTTTGTTAGTTAATTTCCAAGTGATCATTCTTTGTTTGGAAATGATCCAAGCAATCATTTTCAAGTGAAATTCATTGCATTTTTAATGAGTTTTCTGGAACACGGAATTACAAATATGTTGGTACCATTTCAAGTTCATCTCAAATAATAAATGAAGTATAGAGGATCTTTCTGTTAATTCAGCGATATTGAAATCTGTTTATTTCATTAAAATTAAAATTCTTTGTACCATGCAAATATCTATTGTTCTTTCTCATGTATAATTAGGTCATGCTTGTTCCGCATAAAAAGAGATTTCGTGTGTTTGGATTTATTCTCATGCTTCATTTCTTTATTACAAAAAGTGTACGGGACATTATTCTGAGGTGCATACTTGATTGAAATTTTCTTAGATTTTCCTTTGATAAGCTGCTTTTAATAGCAAATCCAATTGCGTAATATGTTGGTATCATGTACATTTTGTAAGATATTTTCCCCATGAATAGTGCTTATTATTTGAAATTTATTATGGGTAGAAATGTTTCCTAGCAAAATATATAGGACTTAATAATTCTTTTCTTTCAGTATGCAAAAATTTTCTTTCTCATTTCAAAGGTGTTACTCTTAATTAAATTATTAATCTTTCAAAACATGCAAATGAAAAACTCCCAAAAGTCAAAATTGAAATTTATCGACACTTATATTAACGGTCTAATTATTAATTTTGTATAGAGAATTCTATGAATAAATGAAGCAGGATTAAAATGTAATAATTTCTGACTCATTAAATAAGTAGAAATGATAAATCAAAGCATGATAAATCAAAAAGCAAAAAGAAATTTAATCAACAATTTAGATATATTTTATTCCTTTTTTATTAAAGTAAAATTATTTCCATTTTCAAACTGCTGTATGTGATAATTAGATAAACTGATAATACTAACAGCAATATCCAATGATTCATTCTTTTATTTTTTGTTAAGTGTTTATTTTCAATCCTTTTTCCTGTTAATTCATGGCAAATTTTATGTGAAAAATTCACCAATGCATTTTGAGGCTTATCCTTGTACTATTACAATGTTTAAAAATAAAATTAAAACAAAAGCTGTGAGTATTAAAAATTACTGATTTTAAAGTGGAACCTCGTTTACCTTCTCTAATAATACTCTTTGTTTCATTTCTAAAATTGTAACTCAGATGATTCTTATATTTAATTACAAAAATATTTTAACAGAAATTTTACTATTTTAAGTGTTTCTGTAATATAGTCAAGATATCATGTGGATATATATATATATTTAACACAAAAATCTAATGTCAAAAAAGGATATTTCTCTGTGATTAAAATCATATACATTTTTTCAGAACTAACTAATCATTTACATTTTTCCATTTCCATTATGAGAGAAAACATAAAAGAATGTCTATTTATAAATAGCAATTTATATTCTTACATATACTACCTTATCATGTGTAATTACTTAAAATAAAGAAAAATATTTTCTTTGAAATTGTGTACAATCTTGTATTATCTTTAATAAACACAAGAACATATAAGATGGTTTTTCCTAGTGAGAAGTATATATTTTTAAGAATATAATAATAATTTCCTAAAAGAAAGAGAAGCACTTAAAATTCTAGAGATATACGTAACATTCTTATATTGCAATTAAGAATATAAAACACAATTCGCAATAATAACTACATTTGTTAATAAGCTAACATCAAGGATAGCAAACGTGTAATTTAGGAGTAACTAAGGTTTACTGGTAATTTTAATATTATTAGGAGTGTGACATTTGATTTTTTATATATCCCATAAGGAAGTTAAATTTATTAATTTAACTTTTCGATGGCTTAAGTTGTTGTTGAAGTTAAACTATTGAATTTAAGTAACTAAAGTGAAATGTAAAAATTACCTAGAACTTTTGGTAAAACAATAACTACTTTAACGTAGATAGAATTTACTATAATTACAGAAATAGTGCAAATATGTAACAGTTAATAATATCAAAATTTCAACATCATTGTACTATATTCTAAAAATATAAAAAAGAATAAGAATTTTTTAATAAAGAAATTAAAGAAATTAAATAAATAAATTACAATTTGAACTGGAAATAACTAAGAAATAAAATACAATAATAATAAATGAGAAAAAATGCAAAATATAAAACTACACTTTTAATATGAAAGTAAATATAAATCATTCAGTAATCAAATAAAAGTTCTACACACAAAATTAAAAAATTAAATTTATTTTAAAATGTAACAATTGCACTTTTCCTGGCAAAATCTAAAATCACAAGTTTTATATGAAATTTAATTAAACTTATAAATCAAATTAAATTAAGACTTAGACATAAACCGCAAATAGTGTGTTGAAGAAAGTATGTTGAACTCTAAGAAACACACATTTATTAATTTTTCGCGATTAAAATTTTGTCTATATGTACCTTTTATTTTATTGCCATAATATCTTCGATTGTGTACTAAAAACTATTATTTAAAATATACGAGGGTCACTCTGAAATTTTTGAGATACAACTAGGTTTTTAAAGTTATACTTACAAAATTTTAGGTGTGTTCAAAGTAGCCTCCTCCAGCATCAATGCACTTTTGTAGACGAATTTTCCACAGATTCAATGCCTCAAGCCATTCATTTCTTCGAATAGATGAAAAAATGCATTTATAGCCACATCAATCTCTTCTTCTGAATGAAAACGACGTCCACGTAAGTTCTTTTTTAGATTAAAGAATAACCAAAAGTCGCACATAGTAATATCAGGTGAATACGGCGGATGTTCGATCACTTTAATTTGTTTTTGTATAAGAAACTCAACTTTTAATCCGTCTGTATGTGAAGATGCATTGTCATGGTGAAGCATTAGTCCCCTAACATTCAGTTCTGGTAGAATTTCTGGAAGACATTTAGTGGTATACCAATTTGCTGTTACTGTCTTCTGTCCTTCCAACTTGATGGCTTTGACCAATTTCGTACTTCTGAAGAAAACGGCATACATCACTTTTTTCAGTGCGCATTGTTTTTTCACCATTGTCGGCGTGGGATCATCTTCAAAGACCCATACTTTGCTTTCTTGACGTGTTGAAATGTCAAAAAACGGTACGTACGTTTCATCTCCTGTTACAATTTTAGAAATGATGCGGTGGCCACCATCATTCAGCATATTAAGAGTTTCTTTACGGATTCTGACACGCTCCTCTTTTTGATGCTCAGTTAGATTATGGGGAACCCAACGGCAAACTACTTTTTTCATATGTAATTCTTCATGAATGATTTTGTGTATGGCTGCAGATCCGATGTTAAGTTCCTTCTGTATCATTTAATAGGTTATCATTTATTAACATTTTTCGTATGGCAGACACATTATCCGGGATTACTGCCGACGGCGGCCTTCCTGTGTTTTCTTCATCCTGAAGAAAATTGCGACCTCTTCTAAATTCTCTAAAGGGTCTGAATACAGTAGCACGAGCTGGAGATTCCTCACCAAATGCTAATTGCAACCGATGAACGCATTCTTCTTGATTTAATCCTGCTTTGAAATCGTAGAAAATCATAGCGTGAAAATGTTCTCGCGTCAACTCCATTTTCTCTTCTGTTTAAAATTTATTCCACGCTAAACAAGTTGAAGTAAGTCAGTAAAAAATCGTCTTCTGTGTTAAAATAATTTGTACTTTAAAATTAAACCATTATTTTTATTTTGTAAATTCTCGTCTGCGCGTATCTCAAACTTTCAGAGTAACCCTCGTATAAGTAATTGTTAAAATACTTAATAGATAAAATTACATTGAGCAATTAAGAAACTAATTTTTCAGCTTACCTATAATTTAATTTAAAATAAATTATTTAAAATATTTTATCTGTTAGCATTGAAATATATATATACAGGTAACCTTCCTATAACACGGTTTCGCTATAACACGATTCGTAAATTGCGGGAAAATTCCTACAACACGTCATCCTATATCACGGTTTTGTTTCAATGTTAGAACTTGTTATCAGTCGGCGGAAACATGTTCACTCCTTACTTCTTTTAAAAAATCTTTGCCGGTAAACTGGAAAGCAAATCCAAAAGCTTGGGTAACAGGAAATTTATTTAATTAAAGATTGGTTTTCATATTGTTTTGTGCCAAGTGTTGAGCGTTATTTAAGGCAGAAAAATTTCAGCTTTAAGGTGCTATTACTTTTAGATAACGCTCCATGCCACCCACAAGATTTGACTCATCCCAACGTCAGAATAGTGTGCCTACCACCTAACACTACTTCGTTGCTCCAACCATTGGATCATGGTATTATTTATACCTTTAAAACGTATTATATAAGAAGATCCTTACAGTGGATTTTAGACGCAACCGATTCGGAATCAATTAGCGTAATGTAAGCTTGGAAGAAATTTTCAATCAAGTATTGTATCAAAATCATATCTTTGTCGCTGAAAGAAATAAAAACATCAACCTTAAATGCGTGTTGGAAGAAGATATGGCCCTCTTCAGTTGAAACAGAAAACATGCGTGAAACATCAGAAAACGAAATTGGTGCCATATTAAAAGTCGCTAAATCAATCGGAGGCAAAGGTTTTGTGGATATGGCTACTGAAGACATTCAAGAATTATTAGTGGAAGAAGAAGTTGACGAAGCGGATTTGATGGAAATGGCATCCCTGGATGCAAATCAAATAGATTTTGAGGACGCTAGCTCTGATGAAGATTGTGCAGCTAAGAATTTAACATTAAAAGAATTACAAGAAGGCCTATGCTTAGCGGAAAATCTCGATTCATTTTTCTTGAAAATAGACCCTTCCACGGAAAGAAGTCGAAAATTCAAAAGGGAGCTGCAAAACTGTTTAACTCCATACCGCGAAATTTGCAATGACCTAGTAAGAACTAGTCAGCAAAGTTCGATTGACAGATTTTTTTAAGAGGGGAAAACATACAAAAACTTTAAATAGAGAAAAAAGTTCTGAAAGTGAAGGCGATATCGTTCCACCCAAAAAACGTTCTCGGTTGATTGTACTTAGCAGTGACAACGAATAAATTCATTAAATTAGGGTTGCGTTAGATTAAAATATTTTTTTCTTACTTTGTGTTGGATATATGTTTATTATTTAATAAAAATTAAGTTGTTTATGTCAAATTAAAAAAATATTGGTTTTTAATAAGTTTTTCTAACGTAACCCCCCTTTTTGTACTAGTTCTGGGTCTCATACAACACGATTTCACACAACGCGGCATTTTCTAGGAACCTAACTACCGTGTTATAGGAGGGTTACCTGTATATATGTATATATATATATATATATATATATATATATATATATATATATATATATATATATATATATATATAAATATATATATATAATATATATATATATATATATATATATATATATATATATATATATATATATATATATATATATATATATATAGATATAGAAGAAAATTAATGTCAAAGTCCACTTAATTAATAACCAACTATACTATAACATAATGTACAATCATTTTCAAGTAAATTGAAAATTAATTTACTGGAGGTACTCTCTACTTTTAAGTAACAGTCTCTTATTGATTAACCAAGCTTAATGCTATTAACTAACTAAAATGACTTAAGTATATTTCTAATATACATTCACAGAATGATTAAAAAGCATCTGGATGACAAAAGGCATCCTCTAGTCGAAGTGGCAGGAAGACAGACGCCATATTATTTCTGACATTCAAAAGGTGGAATACTTTAATTGGCAAATTAATCACTTCCCATCAATTTTAAATGGTAAAAGTATTCGATTATGTCCCATATTTGTTTGAACCTCAACTCTCCTAAGATTTGATATTGGAATTCCTATTCATGTAAATAAATTATTTTTTTTAAAAAAAGTACTGATAATCTTATCAAACAAAAACGTCCAAAGTAAAAATGTTTTTACTAGTGCACGAGGAAAAGTATGACAGAAAAATCACTGGCTGAAGTTTACTTATATAAAATTTAAGTTTAAATTAGGGACTTCAATTCAGTTAAGAAAGGTGGACTCAGCAAAAGTGATGTGATCGCAAATAAAAACGAATTCAAATGCAAATATATAATAAATACATGACCATTTCTCATCTGCAATTCCAAAATTGAAAAGAAATAGCAATGTAACTTTTGTAAAATGCAATTTCATCAGGACATGAAAAAGCAAAATCATTAAAGTATGTACAGGCTGAAAATTAAGCAAGCATCAAGCATACACAACTGTAGGAAATAGTTTAAAATTAATAACACTTAAATTATCCTATCAAGAGACATATTAATAAATATTTTCAACTGTGCTAAATGTCCTTTTATTTAATAACAAAATCAATACAATTTGTAAAATACTATATAAGATTACATCTAGGTATATAGTTACTGAATTAAAGATGATAAATATTTAATGTTTAAAAGTAGGAGAAATAGGCAATAAATCATTATCAACTTTTTTAACTTAAAGGTGTCACAAATGTACACATATAAATCATATCATCTACAAATGTGTATTTTGTTGTTTCATTTAAATTATTTAGCTATAAATTCATGGATATTATATATAATATGTATTTGAAGATTTACCAAGCATTTCCTGTAGTCAGTGAAAACAACAAAACATGTTCAATAGAAGATAAGAATATTAGTTTTACAATATGTAAGAATAAATAAAATATTTTATCATAAGCAAATTAATTATGACTTATTTTAAAACGGAAAATAAACTTAATTTCATTTAATAGGAATAGATTAGACATGCACTGTAATTCAAGCAAAAGATATAAAAACAGTTGATTCAAACTAATGAACTCCGCCCTACATCTCAAAAATTCTTTTCAAAGAATTCAGAAAGGCTTCATTTGAGTTATTCAGAAAAATCCTAGTGTAGATCGATTTTTCGGGAAAGAGAATTCTCAATTTCTGTCTCCATTATTACAATAAATCTCCAAAGATTTCGGATAAAGTTCAATTGAGCATAAAACAGAGATTAGCTAATTTAGATCTAAAAACATTTCATCCATCAATAACTAAGCCTAACTTTGAGGAAAAGTTTTGTTCAACATACATTTGTTTTATGAAAATAAGAGCATTCTTTTGATGAAGGAAAAGCCATAAACATGTTAAGAATAAAACACAATAAAATTATTTTTAAATCCTTTAAACATGGTCGTAATTCAATTCTCAATAATTAAAAGATTTCCCCAAAGTGTTAAAATGGCAGTAATAATTCTATATATTATGATGGAATCATAACATGGAACATTTTTTATCATTAATTTATAATAGAATGTTTTTAATGCTTAGATTTTTCACATAAATTCTTAAAAGCTTGGAGACATTGTTAAATTTATTAATAAAAATCATCAAAATAAATGCATTTTTTACACATGTTAGATATAATTAAAATAATTAACAATGAAATTTTTGAAGACTCTAGTTTTTTTAAAATTGAAGATACATTTCTGTGGAAGCATACATGAATAAGAAAGAATATGAAAACTGAATTAGATGATTTATTTAGAAAGATGAACTAAATGAAGGCCGATGTATATAATATATATATATATATATATATATATATATATATATATATATATATATATATATATATATATATATATATATATATATATATATATATATATATATATATATATATATCTGATTTTTATGTTATCGAAGAAAATAATATTGTAGATTTTAACTTCCTCTGGATAGTATATAGTCTCTTCATACAAATAGAACACACACACGCAAGAATTTGGAAAATTAGTTATGTGAATCGTAACTCATTAAAGAGGTCAAACCATATAAAACAATTCGTAAATGTTTCAATCCAATTCCTTTGAAAAAATAAAAATTGACTTCTTTAATATATTTTAAATGCTAGATGATAATGAAATTATCTAGAAAACATATTGAGATATAAAGAATAATAAATTCAAATGATTAAAATAATGTATCAAAATAAAATAAAATTGAATGAGAGAAATTCCAGTATAAATTTAAATACAATGTTTCTCATTGAGCTTTTAAATATAAAGGTGCATAGTTGGAAAATGTGCTTTGAGAAAAAATAAAGTCAATAAGAAAAAATGAAAACAAATCAGATTCAGTTAAAAGCCTAACTAAGAAACTAATTAATCAAGGAAATCTATATTATTTGATTATCATATATAAAATACATTTTAATGAGAACATTATATATTTTTCTAATTAACTTTCTGAAATTTAACCTTAAACAAGTAATTGTATATAATAAAAAATCAAACTTCGTCCTTTTGCATAAATATTAAAATATGACTTTACTGTTTCCTTTTTTATATCCATCATCATACTCATTGTCACAATTATCGCAGGAAAAAGTTTATTTTAGATTTGTAGTAGATTGATAGACTTCGGTAAATTTAATTTATTGAAGGCAGAAGTGGTTTTCAAAATAATTAATCAATGTAAAAAATTAATTATCTTATTTATTAAAAATTGTAGAATGATAATCTATATTCTACAAAACATTGAATTATGTTGTTATTAATCTGATTATTTGCATAACATTTTAAATCGAATTTGGTTAGAAGAGTTTCTGAAGTTGCTGGACTGAGATAGACATTACTTATCAAGATTGTTTTCAAGTTATGTTTTTGATATTGCGAATATTTTGCAGTAATACAGTTAATTATTTGATCATGTGTCTTAAATTACTTCAAAGTGTAAATTTTTTCACCTATAACTTGGCCTTTTATCTATTAATGTAGTTGATATCAAGTTTTATCCAATAAGAGCTAAAATAAAAAATATAATTTTAAGCATTGCAAAATTTGCCATGTAGTTTACGAGTAAATTTGGCAAACTTACAGATATAATTAGTCAATTTTCCTTCCTTCATTAGATGTACTGATTTCAAAAATGAAAACTAATGTTTTTGTGTCAAACAAATTATTTGTGATCAAAATTGAAAGGATTAATTTCCAACTATGGAATCTAGTGTCTCTAAGTTAGGACTCAAATCATTCCAGAAACTATTTTCAGATATCAGATTTTTATATCATTGCTTACATTATGAAAATCTGGTTTTAATTCATATTCTCTCTGTACAGGTAACAAAATGAGGGGTGCACTATCAAATACTTTATTTAAGAAGTATTTCTGCAAAGTAATGACTGTAATTTAAAGCATTAAAATATCATTAGATTTTGCATTTTTTTCCTTGAAATGTTTGAAAGCACAATTATTTTAAAATTCAGCAAAATATAAACCACACGAAAATTTTTTAAAAGGCAGATGATAAAAAATATATATTTATGCTTACATAAATTATATTTCCATAACATTAATTCGTCACTGAAATGTCAAGAATAATATTTTTTCTGGTTGTTTATAAAATTACTGTAAAAACGCTATGAAAATATATTGTTTTTATAAATACAGGTTCCTTATTAACCAAAGTATAAATATAGATTCATCATTATTTATAGAAAATCAAAATTTTTAAGCAAATAATATTGATTTTAAGAACTGCAGTTTCATTCAAGTTTTTTGAATTTATTGAAAATGTATAAGAAAATAATGTATCATTAAGTAGATAAGGATTAATGATAAAAATTCTTAAAAATACTTGAAAAGATTCTGTGAAAATCTCATTTTCCTTAAATAAAATTAGCTTTGGATTATGGGGAATAAAATTGTCGATGCTAAAATGAAAAGAGGTTAAAAGGTAGTATGTAGGTACAGTGTATAGGAGCAAATTAAACTAAGAATATAAGACAAAAGTGCCTTCTCACACTGAAAAAGAAATATACTAGGTAATGAAGAGAAAAGTAAGCAAAATTTGTTAGTAAAAGAAGGGTTTAGTTGTCGCTCCATTTTAGTATCTTGCACACAATTTTAATTAGAGCAAGATCTAAACTTTTAAGTGTAATTTAGTTTAAAGTTGATTTTTAATTTTTATTTCAGTTTGTATAGTATTTTTTAGTTTAGGATAATATAAAACCTTAGGTTCTTATCTAATTAGCCCTCATGTGCACAAAATGACTGTTGAGCAACAAACAAACCAAACCAATCAGCTTAGGATAAGTTAAAAAATGCACTCTTGTCACTTATATTCAAACATATAAAGCAAAAGAAAAAAATGGAAATAAAAATTTCATTCACCTACAATATATTGGTAAATTAGATTTATGATAAGGCATTAAGTAGAAAATTACCAAAATTGATTCTTATTTCTTTAGTGTCCAAATTAAGTCATCTGGTTCAGTTTCTGTTTTAAAGTAACAACATCTGCCAACGTTATTGTTTGAAAGTAAAGTTGTGAGAATTTGTGAATTTCAAACCGCATTAAGTAATTGTTTACTGCTTGGGGTACTCATGAATTTATATGCTTCCTAAACCAGCGGAGTATATAATAGAGTATTATGAACCAGAAATTCAATCAGTAATTTTCAACAAAATTTGTGCATACCTTCAACTTTGAAATAGGACGCAAGAATGATATGGGGCAGCTATTTAGATGTGATTGGTATTATGCTTCTGCGCTTGCTTGATTGAGCATCTGTAACAGCTAATGCTTAATCTGGATATGCAAGTGTTGACATTTGCTGTTTGATACATTAATCGTAAATTATTATAGATAAAGGTTTCTATGTTGAAATATTGAATGCCATTGATTACATAAGCAATCAGTAATAATACACTACTGGCCATTAAAATTGCTACACCAAGAAGGAATGCAAATAACAGAACGATATTTATTGGACATATACGTTATAGTGGAAAGAACAAGTGATTAGTTTTACAGGAAATTAGGAAGTATAGATCTTGAGAAATCAGTACCCAGAGCAGCCACCTCTGGCTGCAATAACAACATTTATCCGCCTAGGCATGGAGTCAAACAGAGATTGAATGACATGTACGGGGATCTCAGTCCATGCAGCTTCAACACTATGCCACAGTTCATCGACAGTAGTGGATGGTGAGTGATGGCGTGCCAATCCCCCAGCAATCATTGACCACACGTTCTCAATTGGTGACAGATCAGGAAAACGTGCTGGCCAGGGTAACAGTCGAACCTGTTCTGTATCAAGGAAGTTCAGAACAGTACGGGCAACATGGGGTCGTGCATTGTCCTGTTGAAACAAAGCATTAGGGAGACATCGAAGAAAGGGCAGAGCCACGGGCCTTAACACATCGGAAATGGAACGGTTGTTGTTCAAAGTGCCGGTAATGCGAACAAGAGGTGATCGAGACGAGTATCCAATGGCACCCCATACCATCACTCCAGCAGATGGGCCAGTATGGCGGTGTCCAATGCAAGCTGGCAATGCGCGTTCTCCACGATGCCTCCAAACACGGATGCGGCCATCATGGTCCTGTATACAGAACCGAGATTCATCTGTAAAAATGACGTGATGTCATTCCCGCGTCCAGGTTCGTCGCTGATTACACCATTGAAGGCGTTCCTGTCTGTGATGCAGCGTCAATGGTAGCCGAAGCCATGGTCGCTGTGCAGACAATCCATGGTGCTGCAAACGTCGTCAAACTGTTCGAGCAGAAACTTGTTGCCTTGCAAATGACTCCATTTCTCGACTCAGGTTTCGTGACGTGGCTGTACTATCCCTTGTGACCATACGGATAAGATGTCTGTCTTCTCTGCTGTTAGTGATAGGGGGTCGCTGATATGCTGCATGAAGTTCCGTATGATTGTCCTGAACCCATAGATTCCATATTCTGCTAACAGTTATGGGGTCTCGACCGACGCGAGCCGCAATATTGCGGTACGATAAACCGCAATCCCGGTAGGCTATAATCCTTCCTCGATCAAAGTCAGACACGTGCTGATAGGCATTTCCTCTTCTTACACGAGGCATTAATTTTTCTTTGCCGAAAACAACGTTGAAACGGAAATTGAGTATGAGAAAACTGTTGTCAAATCTCTGGTGTTATACACATTGTAGGTGTCGCTACTGTCGCCTGCTTTGTATGAATGCGCTGAAAATCTAATCATTTGCATATCACAGCAAGTTCTACCTGCCATGCAAATTTCACGTGTGTGGTGTGCCGCTATCCTGGTGTAGCAATTTTAATGGCCAGTAGTGTACTTTATTTAATTATAGAAATCATCATGTCAAATTCGCTCATAGAATTATTTGATTCTAATTAATAATTTTAAGTTTTTATCGATATTTTTTCTAATTAGAAATACTAAAAATAAATTTTTCATAACTATTGAAAACATTTAAGCCCTTTTTTCAAAAATAATATTTCAATTTTAAATAAGATATAAGTTCTCTAAAATTATATGCATAGTAATTAATCATTTTTAAAAACATTGTATGCGTAAGTAAATATAACAAGCTGCTTGTAATTATATCATCTAGTGTGTATTAAATATTATGATTAAAAGCCACTTGTTATAAGCCATTTTCTGATTGAAAATGAATTTTCAATGAAGAAATTCAATATCTTTGATTCATCGGATTCCCTTACTTTTAAAATCTATTATGGAACACTTCCAACTTGAAGAATGCTTTGCAATTGCTCTCTAAAACAGCTTTCTGAAAGTCCTTTTCATAACTTTCAAAATATTTTATGATAAAAGCATATTTTAGGAATATATTAATGATAATTTATAATGGATATTGAAAAATAATTAAGATTACAATCTGGCAATATGTAATTTACACTCACAAATCTGATTCTCTTTAAGCTTTTTTTTCAATAAAAGTATAATGGTAGGAATAATATTCAAGGAAAATTAATATGCATAATAGCTTGATTGTATTATAAAATTTATGCTCCTATAGCTATATAAGTAGTGTTAGATTAGCCTTATATATATATATATATATATATATATATATATATATATATATATATATATATATATATATATATATATATATATATATATATATATATATATATATATATATATATATATATATATATATATATATATATATATATATATATATATGCAAGTTATTCATCTAGCGTGAGTGAACTAAAATACGAGAAAAAAAAGTAAACCAACAGAATTCAAATATATATTTGTAAAAGAAGAATATCAGCAAATTTAATAATATTTTATAAACATGCATCTGAACAATTTAAAACCACAAAAGATGATTTAGTACTTAATAAATTATTTATTATTATTCTTTAACAATAATTTTTCTTTCAAATATCTGCAAAATGATAAGTAGTATATATTTACTTCTTTCAAATATCAGCCAAAGGATTATCTGCCTTATTGTATTCTTTTTTACTGAAATTTAGGCAGTTAGAAATTTGGAATTTAGACATTGTGGATAACCCTCACTGATAACATTTAGAGTTTCTTTAAATATTATACAGATATTTTAATTATGTGGTATATAGAAAGGATTATATTATTAAAAGCTATTTCAAGTGAAAAAATTACTGCGTTCACGTTATATGTTAGTTTCTATCAAAGAATTATGAAAATTATAAAAGCTGTGAAAGTTCATTCTAGTTTCTTAAAAAGTGAAAGAACCGGGACTTTTATTGAGAATAACCTCTTCATGAAAGTTTAGATTATATTGTGTGATAGGAAGTTTAAATATTCATAAATTGTAAGAAAGATCAACACATATATTTCTAGTTGTAAACTAATCATCACTTTTTAACCCATTTGATTTACTGTACCATAGCAGATAGCTTCATAGCTAAGAGAACAATAGTCCTTGAATGTCCGATTGATCTTCTGCAGCCACCCTGACAGACTGTAAGCAAATAGATGAAATGTAATATTTGCGTCTCTTTGCTCAAGTGTGAATGAGGCCAAGCTCGAGATGGAACTCATTGGATTGGATGCTATGTCAAGCAAAGATATAATTTCCATTTTCTGTTCAGGTCTGATTGGGATCAAATTCGAGGCATATTATAGCATTATTTATACTAAGCAATAGATCATGGTCAGCTGATGTTCAATTTGCAATTAAACATTTTTGGCAGGATTTTTTACAAAAATATTGAACACTTATATGCATTCATTTGATAACTTTAATCATGAATTATTATGCAACATATTATTCAAAATTTTTATTACTATTATTTTCAAAATTGTCTTATAGAATTAATTTATTAAGAAGAGTTTTATCGTAATTATTAAAAAAACAGTGTGCTCTTGTATTTGCATTTAATTTAGCTGTAATTTGCTTCGTTAAGTTTAAACTAATTCAAAAACTAATAAGATTTAAAATTAATTTTCTGTAAAAAATGTAAACTATATGAGAAATGATATGTGTATGGTAAAAAATTATTTATCCTTATATTTGTCTTATGTTTTTAATCATCGATGATATATTTTCAACTGCACTATTATTATTAATTTACAAATAAATTTATTAAATTTTAATCAGTAGTGCTCAAAATTACTGATTTCAAAAAATAAAAATAATTAATTTTATAACATTCGTTTTATTTGTCTTTTAACAATCTTTAAAACTTAAGTCTCTGTAGACTCATCATATTCCCTTAGTATATACATTTTTTAAAGTCTGAAAAAAATCAATAATTAAAAAAATTATAACTTATTTTAATTAAGTCAATTTTCTTGGGAAATATTCATCATAAAATTTTTAAAATGCATCTCATTTCCTTGAGGGCATCTGCAACTGGGATTAAAAATTAAGGCATTTGAGTACATTTTAGAAAAATGTTTAAGAAGATAAGTCAATATAACACTAATTATGAATAATATTCTTTAATTATTCCATGTAGTAAAAGCTAATAATGACTAATCACGTGTAAAATTTTAACGGTTGTATTTTAAAAATGTATTTTTCGTGCATAAATATTCACACATACCATATACTCACATGCATGAATGCTTAAATTTCTGCATCAATTTATTTCATAAAACAAGAAATTGAGAAAAATGGTGAGTACTACTTTTTTTAAATTAATGGAATTTATATTATTTGTATATGATTGTGGTGGTGTTAATATTTATTATAAGAGAAATTACTTCTTAATATCAACTTCTCTATATAATTCTATACTGAATAAGTTAAAAATTTATATACTTCTTCGATATTAAAATGGGAATTTAGAGAGGAATATGGTAAGCTATGTATATATATATATATATATATATATATATATATATATATATATATATATATATATATATATATATATATATATTTACATAGTAATACATATTGTACCTCTTACCAAATAAATTAATTATTTTCTAAAAATATGAAGTTACGATAAATTCACTAAAAATGTGTGAATTTTATCTTTTTAATAATTAACTTAATGTATGCAGAAAAGGAACTTTCATTATGCATTTTAATTTAAATTGTTTTCATTTACATATACTCGTTTCTGTGAAGTAATAAGAACGTTTCAAAAATTTACTTATTATTCATAACATTATATTATAACAATACTCTATAGTTCAAACAATATTGTTTTTATTTATAATTCGTATCTCAAAATTTCTTAAATAATTAAAAAAATACCAGTAATAAAAATGCCTTTATCACCAATAACTTTACCTAAAAATAAATCTTAATTTACTCGGTTGAATGCCAAGTTTATTGGAATTAATTGTATACAGAATATTTATGGCTTTTCTCCTTTTGTGAGCCATTTTATAAAATAGTAAGAATAACATTGCATGAAAGCTAAAGAGAAGTAAATAAGTTTATTTTATTTAGATAATCACATATATTTTCATTTGCTAACAGATTAAGTAGTTTTCTGTACCTCGTTCTTGATATTTTTTATATCAGTTTCTTAAGGAAAATTTCTCCTGAAAATAGTTTTTTAATATCAGACGATTTAAGCTACAAAAATTTTAAATATATTTTATTTTAAGAATTTTAGTACATTTATGAAATTTAAATTGATATGTGTTAAGTAAAATTTGGTGTTTTACATTTATATCGCATAAGTCAAACTATGCACATTTTAAATATACTGTATATAATATTATAGAAATATTCAAATTTAATTATAAATTTAATAATATAAAATAATATAAAAATAAGACCTAACGCATGTTTACCCTGCTGATGTAATTGTTAAAAGGGTTTTAATCGGTTCATATTTTTATAAGAATTTATAGTTTGCTGAAAATGTAATCAAAGAGATTGTATTTGCTCAGTTTTGTTAATAGCAATAAATTCCCTTTTTAGCAGTTTATCCTGTTTTTGATCATGAAAATTATACGAAATTTTATATATTTTTATATGCAGTTCTGCTTATAACAAAATGATATTAGATATTATTATACAAAAATAATTTTTTCCGAAATTTGATAATGAATTTACTTATACTAAAGTAAGACTTTATAGCATAAATTTTATAAAAAATAATGTGTACTTACAGGTAAAAAGCTATATTTAAAATATAAAAAAATGCTAAGAAAATATTTCAGTGATACTATTATTAGAAAAAGTTATGTTTTACTGCGATAGGAATTAAAATATCATTTTCAGAAAAAAGTAGAACAAAATTGCAATAAATGAAATTGTGAATGATTACCACAAAAATCCTACATGTCGGAAAATTAGATAATGGATATAAAACGTATATTCTTTAACTTATTTTATTCAAATTGATGTATCATCATTTTAATAACTGGTTGCTCAGCTGTCTTAAAAAATTTCAATATATTTGCGTATTTCAAAACTGTAACCTTCGTCTCACAATAAGTGTAGAATACTTTTTTTGCCGTAATTTTTAACAGTTATTTGTCTTAAAAAAAGGAAGGTAAAATTAAATTGTTTTTATTACAATCACCCAAACTCAGAAGTGATTTATTTTTAATATTTAACATGATGAATTAAAACACATTTCCTTATGAAAAAGGCATTTATAAATATGAGCGCTTTATTTATTACTTAATGTTATTTACCCACAAGAAATTAATATTTTAAGATAGATTCTTATTTTTCCAACAGTCCCCAGGAAAATGATTCTAGTATCTCATTTTCATAGCATATTTTGTTAGTATGCATGTAAGATAAAATATATATTAAGATAAACATAGCATCTATCATACAATAAATCAGATTTAAAATAATTTAAAACAATTTGCTTAAAAGCTCATATCAAATTTCTTAATTAAAGACATTATAATGTCTAAGCAAATTATAAAATAAATTGTACTAGTTAAATGGTAAAAATAGTTCTTCAGTTTTGTTGCTTTCATTAATTACTCTTAGATAATAGATTAACCTTAATTTGTAAAATGAAAAGCAAAACTTTAATACAAATATAATAGTTGAATATATAAAAATTCATCATTTTTGTGTAGAATATGTATAATGTATCAAACAAATTAATTTGAAAAGGGCTGCTTATATTCTATATAG
Organism: Latrodectus hesperus; assembly: GCA_037975125.1. Taxonomy (NCBI): domain Eukaryota; kingdom Metazoa; phylum Arthropoda; class Arachnida; order Araneae; family Theridiidae; genus Latrodectus; species Latrodectus hesperus. The sequence continues at coordinate 95,539,072 of CM075854.1, forward strand.
TTAAAAACTTTTATGAACATTTCATATCTAGAATTTTGAGAAAATTCAGAATAAAAGTTTTAAGTTTTTTGTCAATGTGTCCAAACCTATGAAATTTTATTTGAATGAAAAAAATATTGAAACCGTAACTCATGTTTGTAAAAAAATATAACACAATAAAATAATGAAAAAATTGATGGGAAATTTTTGGCAATGAAAATTACAGTGTATATAAAGTGTCAAAATTACTGTTATAACGCTTACGTTTCTCCTGAAACTTCGAACAGGATATCGAAAATAATCTATAATTATCTGCAAGTTTTAAATATTAGACTAATTGTAACTATACTTTTTTGAGGGAATTTCAACAATTCTCGAATTTGAATGAATGAGAATCATTGGTTTTTGTGAAGGTGGATTTTTTTTGAATGAATAAACTAGGTAAATTAGCACATAACCATTGAAAGTGAAGGAGTTATCATGCAGTAACAGCTCGTATGCAACGTCACAGCAGCATAGTAAATCATTGTGAATTTGGAAGCAATGAACACACAAGAACCAGATACATATAACTTTAAAAAAGAAAATCACCACTTACATGTTACAAGGAATGTTAAAGACGTCTTTTAAGCAAAGCAAAGGGTTAAATTTTTAGTAGTTGTTTAATTTAATTTATATGACACTTATTAATTATGTGTCGGATTTTTTTTCGTCTGAGAATCACTTGTGATTTTCACGTTGCATCATTTACGTGTAAACTATACTATGCTTACAAATGATATTTAATATTTCCAGAGAAAAATTCAAAATTTACTTGACTTCATAACACCTTGTATATCATCATTTATTGCAGTACTTAATGGTTATAACAAATACTGGTTTTTAGCACTCAATTTCATTTTTTACTTGGAAAATTTAATCATTTTTACAAATTCAAGTAGTTTATGTGCCAAATTTACTTTAGTTAATATAATTTCTTTATAATGCTGCATTTTTATGACCGAAAGTAAATATTAAATCAACTGATGAAGTGCACATACATTTAATGGAAAATGTACTTTAACTGCAATTACACGATTCTGATTTGATAAATACAAATCATGAACCCTTTTCTAAATCTAATCTCCTTTTTTAAAGAGAAGTAATATTTAGGTATACACTGTACAACTTAGTCCAATGAAGTCAGAAGACTGTAAACAGATGAGATGTGTGAAAGAACGTTTTCTATGGAATCTGTTTTGGTTCTATCTCATACAAGCTCAAATTCACGAACAACATGTTTGTATTTGCATGCTTCAATATAAGTTATATGTAAATAATCTAATGTTTTTAATTTTTTTACTATTTAGATAGATTTTACTGATATGTAGAATAAATGACATTTATAGATTTTAAACTCAGAGCACAGATACATTTATAAGCGATACAACTTATAAGGTGAGGACATATTTTCTTACAATGTGTCAATAATATTCTCAAAAATTATCGCTTTGAATAATTTAAGTAAAATCTGAAAAAACATAAAAAATAATATTTTAAATATCATTTGAATGATTTTAACGTTATGTAAATAATACAAACATTTGAATGCAATTGTTATATCACACAGTGTGAACAAGTAGGTTATTTAAATTTTGAAATGTGCTTGCTCTTGCTTAGAATTTCACATGTTTAGCAAAAGGCTTTCTTCTTCAGAATAAATGCATTTAACAAAACATTTTTATTATTTTTAGTTGTAAAGATATATCCCCTGTTTTACGATATAAAGATATAAATTTTTTAAATAATAATTAGTTTATTTATGTATCATTTCAAAAACATATTCTCTCTTTGCTTTAAGAAAATTTTAATATTTATCATTTAAGAAATAATATTTAAATTAAAGTAAGTATTGTGTTAATGATTTTAAACGTCATATTGCAGAACACTTTTTATTTGGATGCGAAAATAACTAGTGCAAAATATGCAATGCTTAAAAATATCATTTAAACAAATTTAAATAATGTATTTATGGATTGAGTTAATCATATTTATAATGGCATTAATTTTTCACTATTATAAACACGTAATCAAATGTTTTACTGCTATAGAGATTCTAAAAATGCTTATTACTTAAGCAGTAAGTTATTAACCTTAATAGCCTCACTTGTACGTTAATATTAAATAGCTAAAATTACTAATTATAATAATTTTCATTAATTTATACATAGTTGATATATATATATATATATATATATATATATATATATATATATATATATATATATATATATATATATATATATATATATATATATATATATATATATTTATATAGATATATATATATATATATATATATATATATATATATATATATATATATATATATATATATATATATATATATATATATATATATATATATATATATATATATTTATATTAATTGCTTCCATGATAGATTTATAAAATATACTATTTCCTGAATTCAGAATAGCAATGTGATACTTATAAAAAGTCCGCAATTTAAATACAGAATTATTTAAATCTGAAATATTACCGTTGTGTGTTTAGCATTCAAAATAATTAGCTTAAGTTCACTCCTATATAAATTATAGATAAGAAATATTACATTCTTTATTATTTTAGAGAAACATTATGCAATTTTTTCCTATGCGTCCTAACTTAAACATTTAGTTATTTAAATCAATCTCGTAATGATATCCTTTTGATGTTAAATAAAGATTTAATATGAAGATTTATGTGAAGAGATATAATAAGCTGTCAAAAACAGTCGGAAGCTATAAACTTTTGTTTACATATTGAGTGAGTTTTTGGAGAAAGTATCTATTTCTCTAAATAGGTTTTCCTTCGCCAGATTGTACAAAGAAAGAGAAATGTCCTGGCGTAAACGCAATTTAGAATCGAAAGGAAAGAAAGATAAATGTAGGAATAAAGGAATAAATGGGGTTTTTGGTTGAAATTTCAAGAAATCGTTTTTTAAGCAATAGGTTTCGCTATTATCTACTTGTTCAATAAATTTAAAGTATTTTATAAAATGATGAAAATGATGATTTTAAATATAACCTTATACCAATGATGTTATTATTATATTTGAAATTTTAATTTCGAGAAAGGACAAATGTGTTATGAATTCATTTCTGCTATATTTTTAATATCTTTCAAATTCTTTTTGCATTTAAATATAAAGTGTAAAGCTCTAAAAATTCAAGCTTTTAAACAAATTAAGAAAAAAATGAATCGTCATTTAGAGTACACCTACAGACTTGAAAGAAAATAAATAACTATGGTGAAAATTATTTTATAGTTTAATGGTTTTATACTGTAACATATATATATATATATATATATTGTATGTTACGTTTTCTTTTCAATATATGGTACTGTTCCAACTACAATACCATATATTGAAAAGAAAACAGATGAAAGCTTGTTGTAAGCGTTTTTTCATTGTAATTAAACTTTCAAAGACTGAAGGTTGTTTTAGGAAAGAGGAGAACCTGAAAGTTTTTCAAACATCAACTCCAACAGTAGTGAAAGCAGAAAAAAAAATTTCGCGCGTGATATACAACAATGACTGGTTTTGAACCTGAAACTTTCACCGCGATGATAATGCTACTTGATTTTATTCTCAGTGCACCCATTTTTTAAACTTTTTGAAATATTTCATATTGATAATATAATGTGATGATTATATTTTGAATAAAATTAATTTAATTTATATTTAAATTCTTTTTCATAAGCTACTTTTATAAAATATCAGTGTCAGCCTTAGTGAGATCATTTCTGAACTAATTAAAGTATTTCACATTAATAAAAAATAGGATTATAATTGTATTTAATTTTAAATCATTTTCATGAACTGCTTATTAAAAAATCTGTAACTTGTTATTTTATAAAATATATATCAACAGATTTGTAAATCTCCACAAATGAATAAAATAATGTAAGTGAAAGGAAAATTTACTGCTTAGTAAAATTTATAATCAAGTTATAATATTAAAACTATTTTAAAGTTGAAACTATTAAATGAAACTTTCTGTAATGTAAATAAAAAATAGTGATAATTACAACCATCTGAGTAATTTTATGATATATATATATATATATATATATATATATATATATATATATATATATATATATATATATATATATATATATATATATATATATATATATGTAATGGTAAAAGTGAAAAACCAGTGAATATTCATAATCACCATTATCAGATAGTAAATGTAATAAATTATTGAATATTTATATATTTATATTACATATCATGGTCAGTTAATAAAATTACTGACTCGTAATGGGGAATGTAATAAGCTCTGGTTATTTTGTAGGGTAATAATATCTTAACGCGAAAAAAAAATAAATATTTTGAAGAACATTATGAGCATTTAGAATAAAACTTATAAAATATTATTCCAATTCAAGAATTCATTTAAAAGTTACCATTATGTACTTTATTTTCAGCAAATATCTTAAAACATGTAAATTAGATAATAATATAAGTCCTATAACATTTGTTGTAAGACTTACTGAAAAATACAAAATGATCAAAGTTATTCAAAGTAAAATGCAACATAGCTTTTTATTTAAGTAAATAATTTACTTTTATTTAAACTTTACAAAACTCTGCAATAACTGGTATTTTTTTCTAGATATTTGTCTTGTTAACTAAAGGACTAGGATAATAAAACATCCGGAAAATTCTTCGAGCAAAATTAATTTTTCTTCACAAATTGTGAACTGATTTTTGGTATACCACTCTTAAAATTTTGTTTGTTTTATTCCAGAAAGATAAATTTTTGAGTTTTGACCTTCTAATATCATCATAAACAAACTTCGTGGATCACTGCTTGATCTGTTCACATCTGGCACTCGTAATTTTACTGTATTCCCAGAGATACCAGTATTACCAATATTGCCATAGGGAAATTTAAGATATTTTACTAACACAACATTTTGGCCTGTGATCCTATACTTTCTTTCGCACTTACTAAATTGTTCTGGCTTTTTTAAAATATATCACTTCATTTTCCCATTTAAATAGCAAATTTAACTGCAGGCAAACAGTCATATGAACAGTTTGCATGTTGAAGTTCAAACTATGTGGTTGCTTGCAGGCCATGTTTGACATTAGTATTGCTAAGAAAACACATGTGCCATTTGAAAGTGAAAATGTTTCATTAATAACCGCATACTTGAGTGAATATCATTTGTGAATGTCTGCTCTGAGAGAAATTACTTACTGAGGTTCAAAGTTCGTTCGCCACAATGTAAAAGCTGAGGACAACCGATCAAAGTTTGCTAATAATCATGACTTTGATTCGCACGTATATTAGAACTGACAATGTTTGTGAAGGCAGTTTGGCAATGTTGGCAACCAACAAGTATGGAAACGCCCTTAAACGTCCAGAAAACATTTTCTGTACTTCAAACCAGCCTAAAAAGATCGATCAAAAACGCTACAGAACAGATGGAAATCAACCAAGCCCCACTGAAACTAATTTTTACTTAAAATATGCATTTCTTCCTATAAAACTCAAATCCATCAGCACTTCATTTCCATGGCAATGGAACAGCAATTGTATTTCGTAAACACTATTGTCGAGAAAATTGTGGAACAGTAATTTGATGTCAATATTGTTTGTTTAAGAGACGAAGCCCACGTTCAATTGAATGGGTTTGTCAATAGCAAAATTTGCGCATTTAAGGGACTAAGAATCTACATTTAATCATTCAGAATTCTCTCCAACCTCAAAGGATGACTGTGTATTGTACATTGTCAAGCTACGTAATAACCGGTGCGATGTTCATTGACGGGTTGGTGGCTACTGAAAGATAGGTGAAGGTTTTGGAAGATGGTTTGAACTCCATAATCAAAAATGCTCCTGATTTCGACAGAATGTGGTTCAAGCGAGACATAGCTCAATCGCATCGGAGCAAGACAGTATTTGATGCTCTAGAGGAGACATTGGGGACATCACATTGAGGACAACATTTTGGATCTGGGGGTACCCAGAGGCCACTGGATGCACATAAATAATTCCAAAACCACTGCTGAGCTGGAAATTCAGCTGGTCACCGAGAACATAGATGTTCTAATACTTAATTATGCAGAATTTATATTTTTGTGTACACCACAATAATGTCAGGCAAGCCAATGATGGTATACATGTAGAATATGCCACAACCTAAATCCGAATATCGGTAATGACATTTACATGTTGACTAAATTCGCCCACTAAGTAGCTTTTAAATAATTTATGTAAATAGTTTTAACTTGTATTGTTGTAATTACTAAAGAAATAAAAAAATAGTTTTCAATAGTTTTGCTTATATATTTCAGTCATATTGCTTAACAAATTGTCCTACTAATTCACAGTTTCAGTAATTATTGAATTAAAATGTCAAAATATAAAATTCTTTATAAATTTCTTTACTCTTAAATTTTCGATGAATTAATATTTAATATATGAGTTAATATTTCAGTATAATTTATTTTCATTTTTATTTTAAGATACCATTATAGTGTATTTATCTTTTTAGTTTAAATACAAATACTTACATAAATGATTGGAATACGTAAAGGACAATTTTTCTCATGATAATTGTTTTACTCATACCATATATTAAACACACGGAATCTATTTAATCTCAAGTTTCATTTCACTCGTAACTGTGTATAATATAGATATCTCGTTTAAACTATAATTTAATAGAGCATATTGATATTAAAAAGGAATGATGGATGTGTGTGTTAGCTCACGAGGAATTGTGCTCTCTTATGTATTGGATATTCACTTTTTCCTAGACAGATAATACTTTTAGCAATACAGAGAAATGTTATAATAGTGATAAAAATACTAAATACTACCCTTTAACACACCAATCAAGAACAGATGTTTAAGATATTAAGGGATTCTCTAAAACTATTATTTACACGGGAATAGTATAGAAATGTGAACTCAGTATACTCATTAATAGCAGATATTTGAATTTTGATTCAAATATTGATTGCTTGATTTTTATTTTAATATTTTTAACATATAAAAAATGTGGCAAGTTTTTAGAATTTGAATAAAGTTAAAATATATTTTAGGGAAAAAGTCTGTTTATTTATTTTGTGATTGAATTTGGAATTTTAACTGAAAGAAAAAATGAATAAAGTATTTTAATTTAGTGTAGATATCATAAATTAATAAATGCTTATTCAATTCTCCTTTAGAAATTTTCCTTGAAATTTTCTCATTCTTAACAGTTTTAATAATGAAAAATATTTCCTCTCACTGACTAAACTAATAAATATCGTATTTGTTATTTTTAATTACATATAATGTATGTGTATGATTAACTATTTAATTGTTTGAATTCAACTATAAAAAAACGAATAATGTAATCAAAAGCTTTGTTAACCGCTTACATTTTACAATAATTTATTCACATTACTATTTAACTTTCACAGTCATTTTTCAAGTACTTTTTGTATTTCTTTATTTTTACCTTTATTTGTTAAAAATTTTAACTGAAACCTTAAATTGTAAGCAGATAAGAATGATGCTTCTATATTAATCAGGCTTATACTAAAATCCTTTCTAAAACCAAACTAATGAAACATTTATTTTGGCTTGTCAAACTCCAAATATTTCATTATTATTTTAAAAGAAAAATGAATTTTTTACTAATTTAAACAACTTTTTTTTGAACTTCTTCAAACATCATACATGACTATTAGCTTATTTTTGTGTCATTTGCATGTCCCTTAAACTGGAATTTAAGAGTTTAAAAAAACATAGTTTATTGGTTAAATAAAATAACAATATTCACATATTGAATAATTATTCCCAATTTTTAATTTAGAATAAATAAGATCAAAATCAATATTCTTGGAGATCAAGTACCAGAAAAACTGTACAAAAAACATTCATCCTTTAATATCGTAGCTTGTGGTGGATGGAGAGTTGTTAATAGTACCTATAAAGAATAAGCAATTTTATCAAGCATGTAATTCTTATTTATCTTGAAATTTACTACATTTTTTGGGATGATGTAAAATGAAATGTATATAATTTAAAACACAATGTATCTTACTAACCAGTGATACGTTCTGATATTATGAATAACGCTTTTTCAAGGATTTGATTGCAATCACAGTATTTTTAATGAAGCGGAATATAAAAAAGGAAAGAAAATGATTTTATACAAATAATTTTTTTGAATACCTTTAAAAATAAATTCTAAGCTTATTGATGAATAGGACAAATACACAGTCCAGTCACATTAATGTGACCATCTGTCAAAAGCCAGAATAACCACCTTTCGCAGAGCGGACTGCTGCGAGATGTGCAGGAAGAGAGTCACTTAGGTCCCTGAAGGTGTTCTCTGGGATGTTGAGCTATGCCGACTCTAATGCCGTAGCCAGCTGCGCTAGATTACGCGGTTGAGGATCCATGGCGCGAACAACTCGATCGAGATGGTCCTACAGATGCTCGATTGAGTTTCTGTCAGGTGAGTTTGCTGGCCAGGGAGGACAGTAAACTCATCCTGGTGCTCTTCGAACCACGCACGTACACTGGCATCGCCTTGTCCTGCTGGAAGATGCCATCATCCTGAGGAAAACCAATGCGCATGTAGGGGTGGACATGGTCCGCAAGGACAGATGCGTACTTGTATTGATCCATCGTGCCTTCCACAATGATCAGTGAACCCAGAGAATGCCGGGAAAACATTCCCCAGTCCATAATGCTCCCGCCTCCAGCTTGGACCGTTCCGGCAATGGTTGCAGGGTGGTTCCTTTCAGAGGTTTCACGCCTTATACGCCAACGTCCATCTGTCCGATGGAGCATAAAACGCGATTCATCTGAAAACGCAACCTGTCGCCACTCAGTGGACGTCCAGCTGCTGTACTGGCGTGCCAATTCTAGCCTTCGCCGTAGATGAACAGCAGTCAGCATAGGTGCACGAACCTGGCGTCTGCTTCGGAGGCCCAGACGCAGCAATGTTCGCTGAATAGTGGTTTGGGAGACACTTTTGGTAGCCCCTTGGTTCATTTTGGTGGTCAGTTGCTCAACGGGAGCCCGTCTATCTGCCCGAACGCATCTCCGCAACCGTCGTTCGCCTCTGTCATCTATGGCCCGTGGTGCACAACATTTGCCACGTCGCTGATTTTGGACAATCCCATTTTGCCATGCACGGTACACTTTTACCACGGCGGCACGCGAACAGTCCACAAACTCAGCCGTTTCGGAAATGCTTCCACCCTTGGCCCGAAAGCCAATGATCATGCCCTTTTGGACGTCGGATAAATCGCTTCGTTTCTGCATTACGCCAACGATTGAAATGTTTTCCGAAGCCCTCACACACCCTTTATATACGCTCAACTGCACTGTGCTGCCACCTGCCCTCTGTGATTGGTTATTTAACTCTGACGTGGAAAGTACGTGGTGGTCACATTAATGTGACTGGACTGTGTATGTATTGACTAGTAACTTAATTGGAATGCATACATAAAAAATAAAGAGAGTTGCTCACCTTTTTTCTTTAAATTCTGTTAAAATAAATGATAAAATGAAGTATGCATACATCAAATAAATCAAGAAATTTTTTCAATTTTAAATATTTTGGAAACTAATTTCTTAATTGAAAAAAATCAATTTTTTTAAATGTATAAAAATATTGCTTCACATTCTGTTAAGTTTATTTAACATTCACAAACTGGACTTAATTATAATAAGAAAATAAAACTGTTGCATAAAAACCAATTGTATGCCATTAAAAAAGTCAAATCTTTAGGTTAGGTGTACAATTTCATAATAGTTCATATGACTTTTCATTTAATTCATATTATTACTGGGCTTTATCTTATGGCAGTTGAACTAAAAATACTAGAACTGTACAATGACATTAAACATAGTTTAAATTTCTAGAGTTTGCTTAATAAATACAATAGTGTTTCACTGTGTAATCTTGTGTCATATATTGAGATACTTATGTGTTTGAATTCCAGCTGGTATAACAATAAATAAGTTTTGTATTGAAATATAATTGAATTTGTTTAATTTTGTATTAAATGCGATGCATTTATGAATGCACAAATAATTGTAAGCTTTTATATGTTTTTTTATATTCACAGTAAAGTGCTTTTTCTATTAGAAGAATCCCCAAATTACGCATAAGGTAACGGAATGCTATGATGTTGTTAATCTATCATGAAATAACCTAACTAGGCAAAGATGATGATTTTTTTCCAAAAAATTAATAGTAATTTTAAAAGTTTCCCAGATTTCTTCATGTATAAGATAATTATTACAATCAAATGCTAAATAACATTTAATTGGAATAAAAGGTACCATTTTTGTGAAACATTTGTAAGTATCTGTGTGCGAAACAGGGAAATTGTTCAATTAAAAAATATTATTACGTTTAACGGGATAAAGTCATTGATGTCATATGTACATTGAGGTAAGCAAAAGAAACTGCAAATGCAAATTAAATTTTAATATTTATTAAACATATGTATTAAAAATAAAGCTTCCAAGATGAAAAAATTAATTTACTTAATTAATTAATAAGTAATGATGCAAAGTCTCTTACAGCAAATAATACTGCTGATTTATATCAAATTATGTTTTAGATTATTGAAAACAGTAGAAATATACCTTAAAAACTACTCATAAATTTTTTTTGTGTGTGTTCGATGCAAGTAAATCTCATCAGACTACAAAATTGCTATTATCAGATTATTTCTTATATCCTTGGTAACATCTCAATATGAAGTTTTACTTCATTCGGAAAATACTTACTATTTCTTATTAATACATATAAGATTCACTAGGAAAAAATATCATTTCTTCGACATCATTAAATACAGAATGTATAGTAATACTCTCGAGAAACTGGTTAAGCAGCTACCAGTATTAGAGCTTTTGATCTGAATATGATTGCGAAAACTAATGTGTCTAAAATCTATGATATGATTGTGGCAATATTTGACAATATTTACAAACAAATGACTTGATTAGGTAATTTATCTGCTGAAGGGAAATTTACAAGCAAATTGTAGAAGTTGTAATCAGGTTATTTAGCAGCATGGCATTGCTACAAAATAAAGGACGATGAAAAAGTATTGAAATAGTATATTTATATTCAATGCAATATCTTTATTATGTTACACCATAAGCGTTTTTGTATAAAAAATATTTGACTTTTACATTTTTAGTTTAATGTTTGCTTTTTCTTAATGGTTTTTTTATTCGAATTAGGTTAAAAGCTTTATAATAATCATTCATAGGTATTTTTAATAGCAGGTTCCTTAATTTTAAGACAAGTACATTTTAAAAGTAATTATATGATTAAAAAGATACTACATTAATACATATTCCTTGGAAATTTTAAGTTTAAGAAAAGATATTGTGACTAGGGTAATACATCGAATAAACTGGCCATGCATATTTTTGCTATTAATCATTTTCTAAAATTACCAGTACTTATTAACATGTTAATATCAATACTATCTTCCCATCTTAGAACAATATATACACAATAATGGAACAATGCATACTTTAAGATTTCAAAACATCATCATCCATGAATATTTCTAAAAAATATACAATACATTAATTATTTTTTCCAAGAAACATAACATTGCAGCTTTTCCTATATAAAAAGAACGACGCCAAATGTAATGCATATTTCATATATGAACTTAATAGTTTCGTTGGCAGTTTCTATCACGTAGTTGAAGATTCAAACAAAAATAATGTGAATTGCAAACTTTGTGGCAGCGACGAAAATTTATATGTATAAACCGAACGTTATTTGGGAGATATCTTTAATTTGTATTCAAAAAACGTTCGACTTCCTGATTCATTTCTTTCGTTTAAGTCACTTTCATGGAGACGTAGTGCGAGTAAATCCATACCCAGTGTTTCCAGTAAATTTTGAAGCATTGATTTCTCTAGATAAGAAGAAAATAGCTGGAAATAGAATTTTCCAGTTGAGTGATTTTGAATATTATTTATTCTAATGCATTTTTAATGTAAATTTTAATAGATTTTCGGGTGAAAGTGAATCATTGATTTGGTCTCACAAATACCTTTTCAAAGTAATTTATTGCGTGTGATAGTGGAAACGAAGATATTTACATGCACGGAATACCAGTATTTATATGAATTTAATAAATATCAAAAATATAATTTTATACTTTATGAATTATTTACACATTCATAATCATTTAGTGGAACTAATATCAACTGAATTTCAGGTATCACTTGTTGTGTTGGAATTTTTTAAAATGAACTCGTATTAGAATCGAATTTTTTTCCCCAAAGATACTCCTAATTTCGATGGTTTTTATTTCGTTCTCTTTTAAATCGCAATTTTTAGTTTCACATAGACAATTAATTTGAAAATAATTTATTATTTCATTGTTAAATTATTAAGAAAATACTAAAAAAGAAAGGTTTTATGTATTTCCTTGTTCATTTTGATGATTTGACATTTTTTATGAGAACTATACATACTGAACTTTCACAGAAAATCGCGCACTAGAGAAATAAAGATAATTAATTAAGTTTCTAAAAAATGGAATAAGTTAAAATATTAACGTTAATTTTTTAAGTAAGAATATAAAAATAAATTAGCTGATTTTTAAAGGGAAAACTACGATTGTAAATTAGTAAACCAAGTTCAAGGAAGTATACAAGCTAAGTAAACCAAGTGTACAAATTAAGTTTTTAAGGTAGAATAAGTGTTCCTTATTGTAATGTGGAAATATTATAAGTGAAAAATTTATGTCTTTATATGTTCAGTAAAAACAATTTTTAAAGATGAAAGAAACAAAATTAACAGTGTGGTAGGATATTTTTCGTTAAAAATATCGTATATTAAGTTAGGAATGATAGCTTTAACTGAAAATTAGAGAAGCTAAGCGATTAATATTCGTGAAAATATAATTCTAAAACTGCATTCATTAGGTATGTTACTTTTTAAGCAAAAATAGCTTTTTACATTTTTTTATGTGACTTTATGAAACAATTTTGATAAATAAGATTAAATTTTATTTTTTTTTTTTTTAGCTACCATTTAAATTTTGAATATTTTTAAGGAAATATTTTCCGAGAATCAAAGAATTATAATGAAGATTTTAAAAGCTTTCTGTAGCAATTTAAATTCTATGAGTATTTAGATTGTCTAAAAGTATATAAATATCAAATTAGTTTTACATAAATTTTTGAATTTGACATTTTAAGGATTCAAATTCAGTAAAAGCACTATTTATGCAACAAAATTACTGCTTTTTGAATATTTAAGAATTTAATTAATTTTGATTTCATGTTTTATTTATATATTGAATGAAAATAAAAATAAAAAAAAACTGTTATTGAACCTTCTTTATTCATATCAAAATTCGAGAAATCATTGCTAATATGAAAACCAGTAAATTCACTCCATATGCTTCATTGTATTATTCAGTTTTAAGACGCCTTTTTTAAGATTTGCTTACATTTCATTTTTTTCTCGCTTTTTATTTCGTAATTTCTTATTAACCCGATTTCCCTTGATAGCACGTTCAAAATTTCTTATTTTTGAATTCATGAAAAAAATTTAATTGATATCATCAGATTATATTAGAAGTTGACTTGTGCATTCTCATTTGTTAAGATTGCATGTCATGGTAAAAAGAAATCACAAATTTAAATGTGACACAATTAGTACAAAAATAATTAAAAGTTGAAATATTATTTATAAAAAACAAAATATTTTATGAATAAAAAAATCAGTATGACATTAAAATTACAAGCATGAATGTACAATCTATTGCATATCATTTGTAAATAAATATATTTATCAAATTAAATTGGTGAACTTTTTAAATAAGAAATATACAACTATTGCTCTAGAGCGCTTAAAGCATTAATTAAATTTGAGAACTGCTTATGCAATTTAGAAACAAAAGTTTTAACAATCAGGCATTAAATAAAAAAATTTAGGAACGGGTGTATAAGTTTGTTTCATAAAAACAAACAAGAAACTTTTATTTGATTTTGGAAATAATATGAAATTCCCTCTGCTGATAATTTTGAAATATATTTTATAGGCTCCAAATTTGAATCATTCTTTGAGTTAAATATGAAATATATTATTCAAATAATTTCAAATCCTTATTAATCGTATTCCTTTTTGATTGAATAGATATAACAATTTCGAAACACTTTAGATGTCTTAATGCCCATTATCATCATCATTATTGGACTCCAGTTCCTTTGAAATTACCATCTTTTGATATTATTTCTTCCATTTAAATCATCTGCTTCCCTTTACCAATTGTTATTGCCTATTTTTTCAGATGTCTTTTTTCTCTCGGTCTCATTATTTTAATTTGGATTTAACCTTTATTTTTGGATTCTTTGAATTTTGATATTCACTCTCGATTTAATTTTGATAGCATATATATATATATATATATATATATATATATATATATATATATATATATACAACTTTTTAAAATAATTTTAAATAGGAAACTTTATGTAGACATGAAAATGTTTCCAGCTAGAAATAAAACTGAGTGAATCTGAAATGAATTCCTTGAGTCGGCTCAGCCATAAGCTTTCGAGATGTCTATGAAAATAAGAAATAAAATTATTAACACGCGAGCGCGTATTTTCTATATAAATCAAACTAATAAAGTAAATTAAAGTATATTTAAGAAAATTTTAGAGCATATGGTGTATTTAATACACGTATACAAATTTATTTATTTATCTTTGCAGTATGCATCGAAAATGCACATTTTTCAAAATTCATTTCTACTTGTGAAATAAATAAACATATCTTAACAAAGGTAAATATTTTATTCCTTCAATATTCTCAGAACTGTGCTTTGTAATTAAAAAAATCTGTCATAAAAGGAGAATTATGTAGATGTTCTTAGGAATGAATTCAGAACAGCTTAGGCATAATAATAAATAACAAATTTATTTTCTAAATATATTAAAATTATTGAAATGTTATTTTTAGTTATTTTAAAGTATAAGAATAAATCTGTTTTGAAATAGATGACTGTTTCATACTCATGCAAATGTATGTCTCTCAAGAATTATGAACACTTATTAATTCTTGAAGTATATTTTCAAATACATATATTTATTATATTTTTAAATTTTTGAAATGTTATTGCTCTGTGGTCAGAGCTTTTAGACGTAATTTATCTGCAAGTGTTGATTAGGCGAAGTTTATATTGATAAGATCATTAAGCAGTTTAATAATCTAACTAAAATTTAACATCACTCTATGGTTTATATTTTATGATAACCTTTTTAAATATATTAAAAGAAACTTCTGAAATGTACTTTTCATTGAATTTCACTCTATTTAAGTGTTTATGTTTTATGCTTCAGTAAAATCAATAAATTAAGTTATACAGAATCGGTTTTTTTCTAAAATAAACTTCATGTAAAAAATTCTAATAAAAGTGCATAAATTTATTATATATTTTAAATTACTTTTTTAGTAATTTAATTTTTAACATTGAATCATAAACAATAATATAAATGATATATTTCATTAAATAAACTGGAACATCTGAGGAAACAATATATATATTTAGATTTTTGAAATACATATCGTTATGTTAAATATTTTAAACTTTTAAATACGTTTTTTGCTATTACAATTGAAATACCATGCAAAAAAGAAATATTCTGAAGACAAAATCATTAAGTTTGCAAGAAATTTGGGGTTTTACAGGGATGTGAAAGAGAGCAAATAGTTGGCGCATTTGGTAGCTATTACGCCCTCACTTCATTGAACATGGATGACACAGAAACAAGCAACATATACCATGCTACTGCAAGTTCATGCGAACTTCATCAACCACGGTAACAAGTGTGAGTTGAATGGCATGTTTCTCAGTAGCTTATGACCAGATATTTTGAGTTATAGAAAGAAACTGCTGGCCTTGACTACTCATTGTATCGAGGAAGGTTAGAAGTCGGCATGCAACAAAGTTTTATACATACTTTTACATGATTTTGTTGAAAGATGAGGTTTCACAGTCCTATAAAATAGGAAACAATCTTTAGCCATGACATGTAAAAATATACATATCTATTTAAATTTTCGTTGATCCGACCAAGAAATATGTATGTCGTATACCCAGAAACTGCCCAAACCATCAAACCAACCTTAAGATGATATCAAATGTAACATGTTGATATCTATCGTTTGATTGCATTTGATATTATTATAAATGCCTAGTACACTTCAAACACACACACACACACACACACACACACACACACACACACACACACACACACACACACACACACACACACACACACACACACACACACACACACACACACACACACACACACACACACACACACACACACACACACATATATATGGCAATTGCTAAGGAGGGATAACACTATCATCCATAAATCCATAGCAACCACAAAATGAAAGAAAACAAAGTGCAGAAAATTAGAATAAGGGCGGGATATAGTAAGAAGAAGTATGCGTATGCAAATTTTTTTCCCATGTCTGTTCATCACGTGATAGCGTTTATAAGAGCTTTAAAGGTTTTGACGCGTGTGGCCAGTTGTTGTTTCAAGTCAAAGTTTTACAGGAAAGATTTAATAGACGAACTTGAAATTTTTGGCATGTCTCCCTGACATCACTTAGATGATTTTATAAGTGGCCAAATTATTGGAAATATCGAAGAAGGGCGAAAAAAAACAGATGTTGCCAGGGAGTTCGACATCGCTCACAGCGTTGTTTCACGGCTGTGGAAGTCATTTAAAACTACTGGAATGTGTAGTAGGCGGCACAGGGAAATTCGTGTTAGAAGTACGACGCCTGCAGAAGACAAATATATCGTCCTATCAGCGAAAAGGAACAGGCGCACCACAGCTCAGCAGGTGGCAAATCAATTTCTTGCTGCCTCAGGAAAGCAGATCTCCCGAAAAACTGTTGCCAGACGTTTGAGGGGAGGACGACTATACGCCCGCAGACCTGTTGTGTGTGTCCCATTGACCAGACAGCACAGTACTGCCCGTTTGCAATGGTGTCGTGAGCATCGCAATTGAACTAAACAGGACTGGACATGCGTACTATTCTCAGATGAGAGTAGGTTCAGTCTTTCATCGGATTGTAGACGCCAACTGATCTGGCACAAGAGTGGTACTGCTTATCGTCCAGAAAATATCCAGGAAAGAACTGATATACGACATGCAATTTCATGGCCGCACGCCCCTACATGTAATTGTGAATGGGACTATGACGGGCCAACGATACATTAATGAAGTTCTACTTCCTCATGTTCGCCTTTTTCGTGGTGCTGTCGGTGATAAATTTGTTTTTATAGACGACAACGCAACATATTATCGAACACTCACTGTTCAGGATTGTCTAGATAGCGAGTGTATTCAACGCTTCGTATGGCCATCACGTTCTCCAGAACTAAACCCCATTGAAAATGTGTGTGATGCTTTGGGAAGGCAAGTTGCTGATCGAAACTATCCTCCGACAAACAAGAACACCCTCATCCATGCACTCCCAGAGGAATGGGATAAATTGCCTCCACAGCTGCTGGATAATGTTGTGCAAAGTATGATACGACGTGTGGAATGTTGCATCACATTCCACGGTGGACATACACCGTACTGATACCTTTCTTCAAGGTGCCTGCTGACTTTTAGATGCATTGTTCCATTGTTCCACATGCAGCATCAAATGAACATTTTTTTTCTTTCAGATGTTTCACAGCTTTTGTACTTTCCAGAACAATAAATATTCTTTATTCTAATGTCTGAACAGTGTGGCAACTATATTTTATCCTACTAGGCCTCATGTCACGCTTAATGTTATGCTACATTGCAATTTGTGATCCGTCCTTAGCAATTGTCCAGCAGTGTATTTATATGGGCATTGAGATGTTACATTGTACGGAAAAACTCAGAAATGTTAAACTAGATATTATCCTACTGTACATTTCGATACTGGACATGCAGCAAATAAGGCTAATATTTCGTAACACTGGCTTCACAATACATCTGTCCTCTCTGTCTTTTACCACTGGGAAGAATTTGAGTTCCTGCATGTTGTTCAGTATGATTGTCAAGTTCAAAATCTGCCTAGTTATTAAGTTTTTTTTTTCATTTTCAACGTATAACTGGATATTATGAAAAAAGTGTGATATATCTCCCTCTCTTTTTCTTTTATAAGAAATATATTGTAAATTTTATTTTTATGTGGTTCTTCAAATATTGTTCGTTCTTTCTGCGTCTTTCTAATAGTTTGAAACGCTATTCATTTGCATATTTTACCCTCTTTTTACTTGCGATATGATTTTTAAGTTCGTAAGACTATTTTTTAGAGGTGTAATTTTATTGGCGAGCATTATATACGGTAGAAACTGAAATTTATTTTGAATCTACAAGCAGTTTATTTATTAATGATTTTTAAAGTTTTGATCTACATAATTTTGATGTTAATAAATTGATTAGCATCATAAACATTTGATTTTTTGTTATGATGATAATTCAAGATTATTTGGTTCATTCATACAAAAAACATTTACGTGATTGAAAGAAAGAGTTAACAGGTAGTCATTGAATAAATCACCACTAATAACTGTCAGGAAAAAAATTGAGTTTCAGTCACTATTTATATTTAATAAGCGATTTAGCAAATACAATTTTCGGAAGAAATATCTTTGCGTTTATATGTTTAAAAAGTAACATATAACAGGTAACATATAATTTAAAAAGTAACATATAATTGAAAATTTTCACTTTGTTATATATAAGGTAAACATATAACAAAGTGAAAATTTTCAATTTTCACTTTGTTATATGTTTACCGATTCAGCATTTATGTGATAAATTTATGTGGGTACTTAACAAAATAAAACAAATCAATAATTTTAGGATCCAAAAATATAGCTAGCTAAAAAAATTTTATTCAACAAATCAAAATGTATTAAAAAAAACTTAGCAGATTTGGATTATTTAAATTATAATTTATCTCAGCCTTTGCGAAATCTTTTTAATTCGAATAAAGAAAAATCAGAATTCTTAAATTAAATATAGTTATCTAATTATTTTTATTAGCAAGAGTAAAATTTAAAATGTACTTCTTCCGTTCAGTTCAATTCGATATGTCGTTGTTATGATCTCCATAACATATAATTAGAATTAGGCATAACGAATTCAAGTAGCCAGTTGTGTAAATGTATGTTAGTACATTCGTGAATGTGAATGTCTTTCAATATTTCTCACCCAAAATTATTTTAACTATTTTATTTCATTTAATTATTTATATTTCTACACTAATTGTAGAACTAAAGACAATTTAAGAAGAAATTAAAATATGTAGCTGTATCATATAATTATTTCATATGTTATTTGTGGTTGAGTAGTTGAGGCACATTAAAATGTTTATGTATTTAATTAAACAAACGTTCCTTAAAAAGGCATGCAAACTTGAACATTTGAGGATATTTGGTTGAAATTTGACTTAAATATGTGAAATTGAGCAACAGCTAAATGAATGATCTAAGAAAATATTTCATGAAATCAAGTAGTTTGTTGTTCATCGATAAATATAATCATTCCATTTTTGCTAAGACACCTGTTATTCATAAATCATTTTTAAAAACAAGCAATTTTTAATCTAAACAAAAATGACGCAAATATCTTAAAAAAGCAAAAGTAATTACAAATGAATTTGTCAAAATTTCATCTACATTCTTAATTTCAGATAATTCAAGAAACAATTTCCACACACAAATAAACAAATTATTTATTTACTCAAATGAAGTTTATCTTTTGTTCATTTAAAGTTCAATTTCCAAATTGTGTGACTACACTTTTTATGATGAAAATTACACTGCATTTTTTAGTAATCCATTTGAATATATATAGATGAAAATAACACGCTCATTATATATATATATATATATATATATATATATATATATATATATATATATATATATATATATATATATATATATTTATATATATATGACAGTTATACACATATACTTATACAAAAATACATATTTTAGAGATATATAAAGTAATTTGTCATTCATTACATGTAACAATGAAAGTAAATGCCTCACGAAGCGATTATTGTGGAATCTTTATTGTTAGATCATAAATGTCAAAGGCATGTGTAACCGGATAAACTAAAGCTGATGATAGATGATGAAAACAATAATGTACAATTCCTAAGGTTCATGAATTGACAAGGATTTTATTTCATAAGCGCAATTTACTAATTAAATATATTATACTACTGCTGTATAAACAACGTACATACATTGGATTAAATTTAATCATGAATTATTGTTGAAAATTATAGTAGTATTATAAAACATTTTTGTGAAACAGTCTCTCTCAATTAAAGATAAGATAAATTTGTAAACTTTCTATATATATATATATATATATATATATATATATATATATATATATATATATATATATATATATATATATATATATATATATATATATATATATATATATATATATATATATATATATATATATATATACATTTACATTGAAAGATTATAAATTTATCTTATCTTTGGTGTTATTAGAATAAATTTATTCAAAAATATCTCAAGAAACAGAAAATATCTCGAGTACTGAGATCTTAACGAAAATTGTTCACAAACCGGAGAAATTAAACTTAAATGTAAATAAATATGAAAATTCTCGAATGTACATAAAGATTCTTCTTAAGCTAACACATATTATATTTAATATAAGGTAAACGAGATTCACACAATATTTAACAAATGTAAAGTAATTATAGTGAATTATTTGTAATTAGATAATTTGTATTCTAAAGAGTTGAGTAGGCAAATGGTAAATAAAAATATACAGTTACGCCTATTCAAAGCTTTGTTTAAATAAAATATATTCCGAGGATGATTTTTTGTAACTTATTGATTTTTTATTTTAATGAGTAGAGAGGGTTGACACAAAAGGTAAAGAAAAATATATAGTGGCTCTTATTCGAAAGTTTGTCAAACTAAAACATTTTCAAAAATATAAATGAATATTCTTATATAAGATAACTTCATTTTATTTCCATAAAAAATGAGATTAATCATATTGTTTTGTGTAAGGAACCCTTATTTAAAAAAAACGCAAAAAGGTTTTTTGCTCATAAAATGAAAATTTTTAAATACATCTTCTTTATAATTTGAAATTTCTAAAAATAGTGCTTTAGTCCTTTCCAATATACATTTTTCTTCTTTACATTATCAAGACGCAGTATATTAGCTGCTTTAGAGCGATTTTAAGCAAAAGACGTAAAATGTATTCATTAAGCTACAGTAATGCTTTATGAAAATAAGTAGTATAGTTTTCTAGTTGAAGAATTTTGTATAAGCAGATTTTCTTTATTTTAAAAAATTTTGACACCGGTTTTTCTTGATGACAACATTCTGTGAATATTTTATTAATACTAACTTAAATTTATAGGTAAATTATGAGGCTAATAAAGAAGATTCATTTAAAATTCAACATATTATTATGAAACGAAAAGTAAATGTAATAAAATTGTTCAAAAATATAGTAGTACGAATATAGAGTGTACAAAATACAAATAGTGCTTTGAACACTTTACAGAGTACAATGTAAAGTAATACACTTTTCAAAGTGTGAAGTATTTTTAAGTAAATTCCGCATTCAAAAGTATATAACTTAAGTAATATCGTTCTATATCAGAAATAAGAATATATATTTTTTTTAGATTTTAAGTTTCAAATATTCTGTAAATATTTTCATTCAATAATACTAGTAATTGTAAAACTTATAAGCATAATATCTTATAAATGCATCCGCATATGATTGGTTTATTACATTTCATTTTAAATAGTGAACATTTTGTAATTATTGAAATTTTCATTCTTTAAATATAAAGATTAAAATATGTTTACAAATTAATCCTAATTATGCATTCATTTCTTGTCACAAAAAGTTTTATAGATAATTTATTTTAATAAAAAATTAATTTACTAATTTCATATCAGGGTTAAGATTTGCGAAAAGCCCTGTGCATTTCATTGTAATTTAGTTTTTCAGAATAAACTTACTACAGCTTCTGTACAGTTATTACTTATTAGAAAACACTAGGTTTTTAAATATTCCACTTAATTTTAAAAAATGTAATAAAACTTTGTTTCTTACATCATTTTAAAGTTTTTTTTCAAGAAAAGTATTTATAATTATATTCAAATATAAGCAAAATTTACCAAGATTTATGAGATATTCAAAATAATTTCTGTTATATATTTATATATTTAGATGGATAATTAGAAATGCAAGTTAATAAAAAATTTACTTAAGACATATGCAGCAGAAAAGCTAAATTTCTTTATATTTCCAAGTTTAGGATAATAACCTGGCGAACTTTTCAAAATGTGAGTTTAAAGGGTCTTTATCCAAATATTTATATTCCACGCACACATACTTTCTTTCATACTATAATGATAATCTTTCACCTTTAAACAGAATTCAGATTTCCTACTTTATCTCCTCAAACTCTCAGCGCTTTGAAGAGTTTGAAAATTTATGAGTTTCTCTTTTTCTATACCTGAATATCTTCGACACTTTCGTCCAACTATCTTCTTTTCCGAAGACAAGTTTCAGTTAGCAATTCATCAAGTTTCGATACTAATTAGCAACTCTGAAGGAGAGGTCACTTTGCTAATGCCATACCCATCATTGCAGTAAATGGCATCGTTTATGTGTGTTCAACCCTATTCAAATTTCCAGCATACTTTTGGCGCCAGCGTGAGTGACGCAGAAAATCAATGAGCTTGACCTTGAGCGGTGGCAAGAATTTCAATTAAACTCAACGATTGGATTGAATTTGTGCTCTCGAGAAAAGATTATCAGATAATAATTTATAAAAGATGAGCGTGATATTTATCACTAAGAATTATTCGCTTCATTGAATAATTAATGAAATTAATTTTACTAAATAAAAAAGTCGTTTTTTTGTATAGATCTTTAAGTAATTCATAAATACATACAAGTTTTTGCTATGCGAGTTTGTGAATAATATTATTTGTTTATGCTTTTCATATTTATTTTTGTCGTATGAACTGATATCTTGACAAATTGACAGCAAATAATATTTATAAGATATTACTAGACTAATAAAACATTCTGAAGCAAAAATCGACAAAAATTTGCCCAAAAAAATTAGTTTCTTATCAATGATTTTTTTACCAAACATAAAATTTTGGCTCCATAATTTACGTATATTAAGCATAATTTGCTTATTTACGTATATTTTTTAAAGATTTTCATTTTAAAAAATTATAGCCTGATTATTATTCATGCAACTATACTATAGTATTTGAAATCAATTCTACTATTATTTTTCATTTAAATACTAGCTTTATATAAATTATTAGTGTTACATATATTTTTATTATAAAATTAACGTTTAAATAAAATTGTTAAATAAAAGTAAGCATGAATTGCTTTTACATTTTATGGAATTTGCAAAGAATTAATAATTTCGAATAAAATTATGTAATATAAATGTCAAATACACATAATGTCAACATAAATTTATATACTTTTTGATACTTAACTTACATGCTCATCGCTTATGTAACAATTTAATATTATTTTATAAATATATAAATCATTGAAAATTTTTAAATAATTTATAACTAAGTACTTTTATAAATTTCACACATAAATATGATCTATAAGATTCATTAAATTTCGAAGATGGAACATAAATTTTAAGTCATTGTTATAAAAATTTATAAGCGAATGCTGAACATTTAACAAAGAAGAAGAAGAGAAGCTGATGACTTTTGAGAGAAAGATTTTGAGAAAAAAAGTTTTGGGGCTATTAGAGAAAATGGAATATGGAGAATCCTCTCTATATAACCACGAACTTCAATTGAAATACAGAGAGCCCAACATAGTCAAAGTTATCAAGGTTTCCCAAATAAGGTGGCTAAGGCACATACATCGGTATGACGATGAAAACCCTGTTAGAAAAGTAACTTTCTAAACACCAGAGTGAAAGAGAAAGGAAGGAAAACCATGAACCAGGTGTATAAATAAAGTGGAGAGATAGTTATTGGTCTTGGTAATGAACCGTTGGGGGAACTTGGCGTCTAGTAGATCTAGATGGAAGATGCTGACAGAGAGAGCCTTGGCCGGTAACTGGCTGTAGACCTTATGAAGAATAATCACAAGAAATTATAATCATGTTTAGTTTAAGCCCTGTGGAAAAATGATATATAATTTTGCAAACAAATTTGAAAGTGCCACAAATATTTGATCTGATTTATTTAACAATAAAGACTAAAATTGGAGCATAAAAATTACTCTAATTATAATTATTAAAAATTTTTATTTCAGAACTTAAAATTATTTTTTAAGGCTCACATAAATTTGGGAATATTTCACAAGCATTCCAACTTGGGAAAACTATATATTTTTGATATTTCTTGAAAAGAAATAATTTTTTTCAAAAGAAAATGGAAA